>JAXCLQ010015431.1:0-16642 GCA_035584115.1 Cedrela odorata | reverse complement strand
GTTATATTTTTGCTATACATCTTAGTAGTCCAAAAATGTACAAAACCATCAGAGATAGTTATTAATGGTCAGGTATGAAGAAGGATATAGCTAAGTATGTTGCGAGATGTTTGGTGTGTCAATAAGTTAAGGTAGAACATCAGAAACTAGCATGCACTTTACTACCTTTACCGATACTGGAATGGAAATGGGAGTACAATACCATAGATTTTGTAGTTGGTTTACCATGTACTCAAGCAGGACATAATGCTATATGGGTTATAGTAGATTGTCTGACAAATCAGCACACTTCTTGCCAATCCATATTAAATACTCTTTAGAGAAACTAGTAAGACTTTATATCGCAAAGATTGTAAGACTACATGGAGTACCCATTACCATAGTGTTAGATAAAGATCCTCGTTCATATCTCAATTTTAGCCAAAATTTTAGAAAGCTATCAGTACTAATCTAAACTTTAGTTCAACATTTCATCCTCAAACTGATGGTCAGTCAGAGAGGACTATCCAAACTTTAGAGGATATGTTGTGGTCATGTGTTATAGAACTTCAAGGTAGCTGGGATATGCATATACCTTTGATTGAGTTTGCATATAATAACAGTTATCAAGCTAGCATTGGCATGGCTCCGTATAAAGCTTTATATGATAGAAAGTGTCGAACAACTTTATGTTGGGAAGAAGTCGTTGAAAGGAAGCTAGAAAATGTGGAATTAATTGAAACCACCACTAAAAGATTAAGATCATTCGTGAAAGACTAAAAGTGGCACAAGACAGGCAAAAGTTTTATATTGATCACCGATGAAGAGCGTTAGAGTTTGATGTCGATAACATGGTGTTTTTGAAAATATCACATTAGAAATGGGTGATTCATTTTTGGAATCGAGGCAAGTTGCATCCTCGTTTTATCGAGCCGTACAGAATAGTAGAAAGAGTGGGCACAGTAGCATATAGACTAGAGTTGTCTTAAAAGTTGGCAAGAATTCATAATATGTTCCACATGTCATTGTTAAAGAAGTATGTGTCGAATCCTTCGCACATCCTAGAGACATCTCCAATAGAGTCGAGGGAGAACTTGAATTATAAAACTTATTCCGTGAGGATAATTGGTCAGAAAGATCGAGTTATGAGAAGTAAAATTATTCCTATGGTAAAGTTGTGTGGGGTAATCCAAATATCGATGACGTAACTTGGGAGCCTAAACACTCCATGAAATAATAGTATCTGTATTTATTTCAGTAACTGGTATATGAAATTTTAAGGACAAAATTTTTCTAAGGAGGGTAGAAATTATAAACCCTGTTTTTGTGTTTCTCTCTTTTCCAGTATGTCTCGAGTTTTCATTTCTTCTTCACAAAAGCTCTCCTTCCTCATTTCTTCTTCAATTATAGGCCAAATTACTTAAAATCTAACCAAATTTCTTGTAAATTTTTGTTGCCCAATTAATTACCGTCTTCACCTCTTCGATTTAGTACCATATTTGGAATGAAAAGAGCAAGAAATAACATGAACAAAAATTAGGGTTTTAATGTGACATTGGGGGTTTCCATTTTAAAATACTATTTTGAACTTCTAAGAACTCTAACAAGTTCCAGGTAAGTCTATTAACCCATTTTAAGTTTGATTTCATAATTTTAAACATATTAGAAATCTAGGATTACTGTTCACCCAAATACTTATATTAATTTTTGCATAGGAAATCTAGATAGTGTGATAATTTGGAATAATTAGAAGTATATAGTAACTTTATATATGTTGGTTAACGACCATTTTAAAATATGTTTAAAGTAAAGTTGTAGCAATTGAGTAAATGTTGAAAATTTAGTTCGAACATGCAAAATTTGAAATGATAATGGCCATAGGATTCATTTGTTGAAAATCGGTTAAATGGCATCAGTTAATTAAATCTTATGAAGTGTCATGTGTCAACTAAGGAACTTTAAACATATTTTCCACGAATCATGCATTTAACGCATTATATTGAAATTAGTTGGACTCGTGGAATTTATTATATATGTGTGTGTGTGTGTGTGTGTGGTATTAGGTTAAAAAAACCCGCGAAAAGGGTCGACTAAGCATAAGGACATATAGTGGGAGTGGTTACCCTCCCTAGTTGTGAGTAAATTTATACGTGCATTAAATATGTAAATATATATGTGTGTGATACATATATGTATGCTTGTGTGCCAATCAAGTTATTTTATGAATAAAGTGAATTTAAAATGAGTTGTTTATACATGTTTAACATAATATTGGGATGTTTTGATGTATTGGTCTATTGATTGATAAAAGTACTTGATATACATGCTGAAATGGCCATGGAGGCCTGCTTTACTTAAATGATTTATATCCATTGTGAAAAAAAATGATTTTATTTACTTTTAAAAATATATTTTGGTGATGAGGCCGGTAAAGCTGAATATTTGTATATAGTCAATGGGCCAGTTTATTGACTGTATATACAGGAAGGTAGCCTATGGACGAACCTATGAAAGGTCGTATAGGTGAGTAAGCCACAGTGAGGCTGATATAAGGGGGAAAGGCCATGGCTAACCCATTATGTGTCATGTACGCAATCTCTTGGAATTGACGGATACGACGAGAACAATCACTCGTATTATCAAGCGACAACTCAAGGTCAACATCAGTGAGATGGGCAGTTAATTTTATAAAGACATATTTTATATAAAATAAAATGATTTTATATTGCATAAAAAAAGGGTATTTGCTTTAAAAGAATGCATTATATTTGATTTTATGCATGAAAAGACTCACTGATGGTTTTCGACGTTGCCTCAGCCAAGGTAGTGATCGAAAAAGTATGGCCAGTCCAGTAACTACTTTTAAAATGTATGCAGACCAACGAATTTATTTTAGGTTTATTTGATTTAATGAAATGTATATATGTACTTTAAACTACATGGAAATAAGAATCCTAATATCTGTAATTATAAAAATGCATGTGAATGTATGGATATCAGTATGTATGTATTTACTCACTGAGTATATTTATATACTCACTCCTCACAATTACAACTGTTAGGTTAGGAGCGTTAGTTCTCGTCAAGTTTGTGGTAGCAATAGAGAGCACATGACGCTCTGGGTAGGTTTTTTCTTCTTGACTCACGTATAAGGCTGGAGTCCATTGGATATGTGTTTATTATAGATTTGTTTTATCTGGACATATGTAAAGTATTGTGAACTAAGTGTTTACGTAAACTTTATTATTTTGTTCAACCTATATGTAAAGGATTTTCTATATTAATATTTTATTTTCTAAATATGTTAAGGATAAATTGATCACGAAAATCAATTCTTTGATGTTAATGATCCCATGAAGGAAATATTTTATTATGAACTGTTTTTAGGTTTTGGATATTTACAGATAAGCCTTACAAGCTCTCTTGATACATTCTAGGTATAAGGTGTATTATGAGGATCTGTGGCAATTATCAAGATAGACCCTAGGGTTGGGGCGTGACAATTTCAGCAGATTAGAGATTTTCACTAAAAAGTCAATATGTTTACTAGTAGGGAGACACCTAAGAGCTCTCCAAGTTGCCAATTCTATGGGGAAACTAGTATTGTTAGTTCGGCAACATGATCTATCCTACCTTTGTCCCTTCAAAAGCCAAAGAAGTGATTTTCTATCTTTTCCCTCTTTTAGGTTTCCTCTACTTTCGAAACTTCTACTTCTAGTGCTTTAGTAATTTGCAAAAGAGAATAATAACCTATATACGCCAATTGGAATTGGCAGAATTAGAATGGTTGTTGGATGTACTGGAGCTGGGTTAAACCATCGGTAAGGAATATCTTCATGCCTCTTTCTTCTTCAATCCCTAATCTGACAAGTCTTTTCCAACGGTGTGTACTTCTTTTCATAGTCATGTTGGGAATTAAACATACTATATTCAGCGAAAATTTAAAATTATTTTAATTAATCATATTAATTAAATATTTATTAATTCTCATATCAAGATCATGTTATTTATCATGCTTTATAATATCAAATAAATTGATGAAGATCTTACCTTAAATCTTTACCACCAATAGGGTTAGAATAACACTTCCTCGGAGTTTTTGCACATTCGTATTTTGAAGACCTTTTGACCTTCAAGATGTTTGAATATGGATTTCTTCGTAAAATACAAAGTTGCAGATCTTTGCGTCTTCTTTCTAAAGCTTTTTGAATACTATTAATCCAATATTATAATCAAAAGTCATGATCCAAATACAAAAACTGTACGAACACCTTTAATCAATCACCCAAGTGTGTAACCTCTAATGGTAATCCACACAATATAGAGAATTAGAGTTTTAAGATCTTCCTAAATTTTGACTATGTAAAGTGTCTTTTCTTGAATGTTAGCTCTTAGAAAATAGACAAATTAGATAATTTTTTGGCCAAGACAATTTTCTTTCAACTCGTGATGAAAATTCTTTCTCTTATTCTTATTCATATTCACGTATATTTTAACGTCAAAACCGGGGTTTATATATGTTTCATATTTTGCCTTTTAAAATTCTAATTTAAATAGAAAAGTCACTAAATAGATTCTTAATTTTATTAGTAATCTATTTATAAATTAAATACTATTTAATTAATTTAATTAAATAATATTATCTTAATCAAATTAGGATACCTATAATTAAATAATTGTAATTAAATACAAATATTTTATATAATTATAATTTAACCCTCAATAGTTTTCAAAACTATTAAATAAACTTTTAAAGATTATTAACTTAACAATTAAGTCCTTAATTATTTATCTACATAATTTAACTTAATTTCTCAATACCTTTTAATGTGTGACCCATTAGATTATTTCTTATGTTGACAATGGAGATAGTTATAGACTTCTTTAAGTCTAGATAAATTAATCTAATTAATTTATCCTCAATTATCTCTTTAATTAAGAAACTAATTTCCATAAATCAAGAATAGCATCTAACAAATGTATCATGACCCCTAATTAAGAAAGATTACTAAATTAGTAAAACCTAGTTTGTATACGATTACCGTATGATACAATCTTTTTGGCTCATACATATCCCATCAAAGATTATAGAGTATAAAAATGTTCACTTTATTAAATCATGATTATTAAAACTTTTAATTAAAACTAATAATATAATTTTAGAGTTTCTGATTTAGAGTTTTTGAAACTCCTTTTAGAACCCGTCATGGCCATGAACTTATATTATTACTTATGTCAAAATGGCGCCCTTTGAGATATCAACTCTATGCTATTTATAGCTGCGAATCATTTATTGATCTCTCACAATCTTTGCGTGCTTCTCATATTGCCTAATCATTACCTTATACGCAATCTTACTATGGACAATAGAGGTGTAATGTCAAAGTATATATGATCTACAAATAAGGTACCATGAAAATCTCAAGTCTAAGAATCAATTATACTATCGTAACTGAAAGAAATCCCATAAACACGTAGATAACACTTTATATGGGTTTCTCAAGCAGGTCAGTTCGATGAACTTATTCTCTAAAAAATATCCATATATTAGACTAAGTGAACACCTTCACTAATAGCTTATAAGATCAACTACCTTCCTTTTTCAAGAAAGCAGACATAACATATGCCGATCTAATATGGATTTATCAATGTCTTAATGTTTATAATCCTACGATCGGGAACATTTAAGAATGGTGGGATCTCATAAAATAAACTTAAATTAATTCCTCTAATTGTCATTCTAAGGACTTTATATATAAGTAGTCAACATAAACAAAACTTATAAATAAATTTCCTATTTTATTAATCAATACAATAATATACAATTCTGTATTTGTCCTTATTGGATCTATGACATAAAACCAACAAGTCAATCAGAGTTTTGCTAATGTATTACATCGCATACTGATGAATCAACCGTAGAGATGCTATAACTAATTAGCAAATCCAAATTCTTGGTGTATTCAGGGAAAAGATCATTCCTAGCATTTACCTAGCCTTTGCCAGGGCAAGCAAAAGGTCTAACTATTACAAAACCAATTCTTACGAGTAAAAGGAACTATCTCTTTTAACCACGAATCTTAAGGTGAGGTGCAAAATATTTTTATTTTATGGACCTTACGTAATAGACCTTTATGATGAACAAACAATATGTTACACCCTCCTAAGCCACCTTCTTAGCATTTCCATATTGGATTGCTCTATCGTGTACATTCCTTCAAGATCGTACGTGAGACTCACTATATACAAATGACATTATCCTTCCCACCCTAGCCTAACTCAGATATTGATTGGTTGTAGAGAATGTGTGTACTATAGTAAATAGTTGAACGTGTGGAACTACTCCCCTTCCGGCATTCTGTCCTCAACCTTGAAAGCAACATCTTCAGTGAATGTTGTGACAATGTATATAAGAGAGAACTTGACCTCCTCTCTAGTTCAAAAATGGGTTTGGTTTATTTTTCTTGCTCAGGTGCCCCCTAAAAAATTCTAGATAATTAAAAGCGAGTTTTAGTCTGAAGGAAGACAATGAACCTTACAAAGTTTGGTCCGAAAATGAATGAAAAAGATTGATATGGCTAGAACAAGATGTCGACTGAGCTCTACTCTAATTCTAATCTAAAGGTTGAGTACATTTTAGCTTTCTTTTATTGTGGGAACGCCCTACTATAGATAGGAGATCGACCGTTCTAAATGCGAAAGAAATAGAGAAAATGAATTTATGTCTTTATTAGCACAGCACTAACACTATTTCATTCAGATTTAATCTGAAATCTAAGCATACTCACTACCAAGGATTCTCGAAGAAAGTATTATCACTATGGAAACATCATCACTTCACTCATCAAGAATAACCTACCTAGGAGCAGTATAGTAATTAAGATTTTTTGTCTTAGATAAACATTATTATTCGTTTCTGACCGAGTCATTTTAATATTACTAATCAAGTCATTCTTAAGTGCAAGGCTTTTACCCACTACGCTTATTGAGAATTTTTTAGGGTTTCAATAGCTTCGCACAAATTAACGTGACAATATTATATTATCGTATCTCTTATGTTTTTAAAAAAAGTAAATGAAAATTTATAAAAATAAAAAATAAATAAAATATATAGGATATATGATAATAATATAATTTTAAATATCAATTTAAATAAAAGAGTTTGTATTTTTAATATTATTATATTTTAAATGGATTCTAATAGCAGTGGACAAAACAATAAAAAATAAGAGGCAATATTATATTGAAAGGCACTGCTTCAATTACAAACGGAAGAGTCAAGAGTGGATGATTATGAAGTTCTACTAATGTTATACCATAAATTTTAAAATATAATATCATTATTTATGTAAAGGAGGAACATGAAATTTATAATACACATATAAACATAAATAAAAAATTTATTAATCTTGATGTGCACCAAACTTAAACTTTGAATCACTTATTTTCTTGTAAGAGAGATTATATTCATGTACAAATTATGATATAAAATGCTGGATTTGAAAATTGTTGCAAGAAAATGTGACATTATAAAATATTATAAATCAATGTTTTGTATTAATGAGAATGAGGAAAAGTTGTCCCGTAATGATATTAGAGACATGAATTTATACATATCGATATTATGTGATCTTAATTGGTTTAATTTTTTTAAAAAATTTTGAAGTCATACCAAAAAAGTTATATATATTATTTGGGAAAACGCCTAAAGCACGGATGAAGTATGATGGGCTTTAGGCTCACTAAGTACGACTTAGTGCCAATGCTAGTGCCACTAGTAAAGGTCTCACAAAAGCAGATAGAATCGGATGCCTATCTTAGTCAGTGAGATCCTGACCATAACGTAATGAAGATCTCGGATGTGACGTGGCTCAAGACTTCCTAAGTTCAACAGAAGGTCTCGGATCTAAACGTGGAAACCCAAGACCTCTTTTCCTAATAAAGGTCTCAAGTATAATATGGCAAAGGCCTCGGATAAATCATCAAAATCCAATGCCATTTCTATTAAAGAAAATGTCTTAGATAAAACATAAGATTTTCGAGACCTCTCATCAGTGATTATTTCTAGTTGTAGCGATGTTCAAGTTTTTCGACTTTTCTAAAATAAGAGAGGATTCGTAGCTTGGTAGATGTATTGTGTAAATTAGGCTCAAAATCCCGTGATCCCCGAAAAACCAATGAACTCAGGATCATGATTCCATGATTTTCTAAAATAACAATAAGTTTGGGATTATGATTTCTCGATTCCTTAGAATTCTAATAAATTTGGGAGATATAATAGTAGTGGAACAAAACAATCTATAAAAGGTAAGCAAAAGGCAACCAGGTATGGACATTGCAATATACATTACGACATACAACATACTAAGTTTTAACTATCAAATTGCTGCCTTTATTTTCTCTCAACCATATATAAAAGCAAAACTCTAACTTAAACATCGGAGGGTTTTCGCCGGATCATTGGCTTTACCCTTAATATTTTTTTTATAATTTCAGGTGAAATAGCAAATTGAACAAGTAAAGAAAATTGTTCTTGTGCATAAAATTTTAGGAAAAATTTTACTGCATCAACATCTGATGTCGTCTATGAGAAAATGAATAAAAAGCTAAAACAATTGTGATCATGAGAAAATCCCATGGCAGTAACACGAATATACACAACCAGGAAAAGTACAAAAACGAGAGAAAATTCATAAGGTAATTCCTTCGAAGCAACAACTATAGCAAACCTGATCGCAACTATCAACGACAACATTCTGGTGACGCAAATCTCAACTCTCATTCAGAAACTTTGTCTCTACGCTAAATCCCCCCAAAGGAGGAGATGGAGAAGTCGCCCAATTGATCGAAAGATTAAAGAGCAGCAAAAGAAAACATGTAGAGATAAAGAGAATACTTTAAAGTAATTCTTTCGACCCAAAAATGGCTGCACCCCCGGAGGCAGTGAAGAGCAACACTTCTAATATCCCGCATGCCAAAAATCGTGGGGTAAATCCCCAACAAAACATCTCTAGGAGAAGATATACTACTGTGAAAAAAAGTAAAGAGGAAAGTCCATGACCACCCTCTGGAAATTCCTACAATGCGAAAGGACAACAACGTTCTTTTCAAAATCATTAACGAACCACGCCCCGAGTCATTGCACGTGCCAAATAGCCCAGTGATAAGCCATAAATAGGGATTAGAATGCAGTTTAAGTCAGAAAGACATGAGAAGAGTCCTAAATCAAAAACGGTAGAAGGAGATAGAGGGCTTTAAGCAAAATGAATCTTAAGGTGAAGAAAGCAAAGAGCATGTCGGAAGGGTCAAAGATATCGAAGCCTATGTCAGGAGGTTGGTGAAGAATTTGGAAAGTGTAATATCCCCCAAAACCTGAAATGTTATCGGCAGGCGATAAAAACACCCTATCACCCTAAGCCTTACATAACCTGCCTAAATATCAATACAATATATACAATATATGACTGCACAACACATTTTATAAACAAACTTATACAGCTTAAAGGGCAATATGTTTCCACTGATACTATATACAATTCAAATGCTCACATCATAGTACACAATAAATTAAATATACAAATGACTAATCATGATCACAAATATAATACTCGACGTCAAACTAGACGTCATATAACATAATGAACATACACTACTGTACATGACATGGACCCATTAACTCTGGTGACTGCGATGTGTACCCTTCTCTCAACTCGTGTCTTCCTAATGCTGAAATAGCTTTTCAAATATAAGGTCCTGCAAAGCTAGAGAGTAGAGGGGTAAGTCTAAAGAGACTCAGTGAATGGATGTTAAACATATCATTAATACATAAGTTTCAGATAAATTAAAATAATTATATACATATTCATATACATCTGATAATTTCTCAACTAATCATAATCAAATTCAATGTACTTATTATCACACATACATCTCTACAAGAACTCTGGTGTTTAGAGGCGTTACGTATTGCCGTCTCCTTGGTTCCGAATCTATAATTACCAAAGTGCACATGGTCTTCAGCAAAGCAACAATTTCAGGAATCTTAAATACATATCAGAAACAATATCACGCACATGAATTACATTCATGAACTAACTCGTATCCACACAATCAACAAACCATTTTAATATACCTTTCTTACATATCCTAAGCCAAATCACAATCCATGATTTGATAATGTCCCAACATATTGTCGACATCCTTGACAACCATTTCAATATTCTTCATAGTCAAGGATTTATAGAGCAATGATCAAAACAAATTTTTAAGAATTTAATCATGTCAGTCAACACATATTTTTCTTTATTAATTTCAAGTAATGATTTTATATTCACATTATAACTTAATAAAGCAAATTATTTATATAAAGTCAACACATAATATTAAAGTCCACTCTCAAATTTCACAGCCTTGATAAGTCATTCATATCAACATCATATCCAGCTTCTTCTTAGCCAAAATCTCATATAACTCATCAACACTTCTACAATTAATTAATATATCAACCCATCATTTCCATGAACATAATTATGATCATAAAAATAATTATAAACATTACATTAAGAAAAATAGGAAAGTATAAATATTTTCACTCACCTATGTGCTTTAAAGGTCCGCCACAGGCTATACACTGTAGCCACTAAAATATCAAATGTATATATATAACATATTGTGCATATATGTATTTTGCCGACTCAATACCACATTACCATTATATCGAATTTATAAACAAAACATGAAAATAAATATCAATGCCCTAAGGGCCATTCTATAACTCAGAACAATACACATATAAGATAACGAGTAGTTTAAAATTCTTAGGCGATCATAATTGATCAACCCCATTTTATATCTCAGCACTTTTATCAATTTTAAAAAGGATTTCTTGAATCTAAGTAATGTAAGTTTGGATGTCAAAAATCAAGAACATTTCATAGCTCGCAAGATTTTCATTGTAATCTTTCAAAATAAAAACTGAATTTGTAAGATGGAATTGATGTGTTTTTCTTCCAATTTTCTTCACTTAGACATGCATGATAAACTTAGTGTTTTTCACTTAATAAGAAAATATGAAAGACTTTGGTTTTTATAACTTAGACTAATTTACAAATATTTTATTTGCATAGGAGTCCTTGTAAAATCTAATTTTAGTAAAAATTACCCCATACTTTGCAACTTAATTATTGGACAATTACTTATTGTCATAAGGACATGCAAACTATACTAGTTTGCATTTTTAACCTAAAGGTATTTATTATAAATCCTTTAACTTTTAAATATAATTAAATACCCTCTCAATTAAATATTTAGTCCCTAATAAATACTATTAAGTACCCTCTCAATTAAATATAATTAATCTAATTAATTATTGTATGGCTATTTTAACTCTTCAAATACCTTATTTAATTTTATGTAACACTTACATAAAATAATCAAAACCCTTATTATTTTAGGATGGTGCTAGCCTCCTTTTAAATAATATATACCCTCTCACATCAAATATTGGTCTGACCTTGTAGGACCCCCGTGAATTAGCCGTGTCCCGATTTTGGATCTCATCCAAAATTAACTCTGAAAACACTAATTATGGTTGATATCTAGCAACATACCATAGCCCCTAAAACGCGACGAGTTTATTAACTTCATCTAATCCCATTTTAATATAAACTGTCATATTTGCCATGTAGGTAATATCCTTCCGTCGTCTATATCCTTATAGCGTATAAATTCACGGATGTCAAAATCCTAAACTCGATTTCTCTGTGAACCGTCGATTGCTATGTCCGAAACTTGTCATTGCGAACTCTTCGCATGACTAATAATCACTCTGGCTAGAGATTTATCTTTTCAACATTTATAAACGCTCACCTTAGAAACTTGGATACAAATTGCATTAGCGAAAACTCCAATCCTAAAATCCTGAGTCAACGGATCTCATCTTGACCATCGTTCGTTTCTGCGTACGAACAACGCATGACCAAACCGGCTTATTGTACGTGACATGGCTAGCCTCGTACGTATACACCATATGAACTATACGCATTTATACTAGATTCGACCACAATATCTCAAGTCGAAGGATTATATCGTACAATAATATGACTAAACGATTAATCATTGACATCATGCTATTCCATGTGATTTATAGTTTATTTTGGTCATGTTCAATAAACAATTCTCTAACCGTGAATCCACAATAATGCCCTAGTAACATGACTATCATCGTCATTCAAACTTATATTAACTTTTTGATATCTTTTCGGAAGCATTCAATGTGCCTACTATACAAGATTATTGCCCAAATAATATTGTTTCCATAGGGAACGATTTTAATTAGAACATTTACTTTAAATGTCTTATCTTGACTTATCACATTTATAAATTATTTACAGCATGTATTAAATAGTTGAAACAACATACAAATGTGAATCAAGAACAATTCTTTTATTTATTAAAAATAATAAATATCTAATTACAAATTAATTACCGAGAAACCTATAACACGATTTGTTTCTAGGGCATATATACTAACATTGGAATCATTATAAAACAAGATTAGTCCACTCACCTGTTAAGAATTAGCTAGTCTAACACATACCAAGGTGAAGCCGACGGGTGTTCCGATCGATGATCTACAATAACGATTTTCGTTAGAATTTTTAACATGACATGGTTAACCCATAATCGAACAAACATATTATGCCTTAACATTTCACCCCATTAAGGAATTTAGATGCTTTTGGTAACTACTAGTCCAAACCAAAATCATCTAAGTCAAATGTTTACAAATTGATTTTTTTATTACTCTTAATAACACTTCACTGCGCAGAGAACGACTTTAAACTCACAGTGTATTAAATTGGTAACATATTACAACCTAGATTTTTGATGACACACTCTATTATAAATCTAATTTTTATCGCATTTTACAAATTCAGATTCAGATCTGATTACTTAAGTTATGAACAATTTTCAAGACATGATGCAATAAGACATGGTGCAGAGCATAACAGGGTAGCCAAATTCAAAATTTTTCTGGGTATTTGTTTTTTGATGGAAAATCTAACTTTTATTTATGTTAATCCTTGTCATGTCTAGTTTTTATAACTCTTTACAGATTCTAATTTCAATTCCTAATGTTCAAGTTATAATTAATTTACTACACACTGCGCAGATATTGAACAGTGTGTGATGTCGAACAAGACAATCGACTTCCAACCTTTACTGGGAATTCATCCCTACATTAAATGATATAATTTTTAGATATATTGTTTCTTTATGTGTCTAATTTTTATAGAATTTTACGATCCTAAAAACTGATGTTGGGAACTCTATTTTATTTTAGGTTTTTTATACACTGCTTAGTATTTTTGGCAAACCAAAATGTAATACAAGGCAGCCACTTTTAAAATTTATTAGGGACTCGTCGTTTTACAAAAAATTTTAATTTTTGACTATGTTAGTCATAATTGTGTCTGATTTTCCTAGAATTTAGCGGTTCATTATTTTGAGGTCAAAAACTCGCTCAGTTTTTGTTTTACCAAACCCTGTTTAGGGGTTCCAGTAACCAAAATTTCTACTTCTGCTTTGCAGATTTTTCCAACTACCTATACATGCATTTTAAAACCAAGTTTTCACTGCCCTATCATTCTCTACACAATCCCAGCAACATATTATCATGAAATCACACTTTAAATTTTCAGTTTTCATATACCAAACAACTACAACATAGCCAAATGCATAACTATGCATTATTCCTACCATTTTATACCTAACCAATCATCATAACATACCATTTCACATGTAGTTAATACATAAACATAATTTTTGATTCAAATTACAAACTAATACACACAAACTCACCTTGCTTGCTATTGGAAACCAAACCCTATTTCTTTTTTTCTTCTCTTACTGTGACCTCCTTCTCCCTCTCTTTCTCCTGCCGTCATCTGTTTCCCCCACTCTTTCTTTTGTCGTCATCTCTTTTCCCTTCTCTTTCTCTTACCGTTTTGCTCTTCTCCATTCTTCTAGATTTTGCTAGGTAGAAGAGATAAGAACCAATTAAAACAAAAATAAAACAAAATAATAAAAATGGATCACTTAAATATATAGGTATGGGTCGGCCACTACTTAGCTTAATTGGGCTCATTTTACAATTTATTTTTCTAAGCCTAATTTGTCATTTAAATAACCTAAAGTCATTAATTTAAATGAACTTAATCATTTGGCCCCTTTAAAGTCAATTAATTTTTTAAATTATTAATATGTTAAGTTCGAAAAAATTTTATTCCGATCACCAAGACTTTATTACAACAATTAAGAAAAATTTTAGCCGTTACAGAAAGTCATAAGAGACGGGACCATAGGAGTGTTGAGCCAACATCTCGTTTAGAATTTCATTCTAAGTCCCCTTTTTCCTAAAGAATCTTAGATCTTGTTATGCCTAGGAAGTTTAAGATGCCCCAAAAAACTTCATTCATGGGAAGAATTGATCCATCTCTCCATATGAATTTCTTTAGGTAGATGATGTTGATACAGGGTTGAATCATTCCCAAATGTGCTGCTTATTCCCGTTAACATTGGAAGGACAAGAGAGGAAGTAATCCTTGAAGAAAAAGAAAAAGAATCTCACTCATCTCGAGGTAATATTATTCATTACTCAAATAAGTTTTGAGTTTAACCTTAAGACGTATAAGAGTGAGATGGTTCCCAAGTGATTACATCTCATTTATATCGAGATAATATTATCCATAACTCGAATAAGTCATGAGCTTGACCTCAAGACGCATAAGAGTGAAATGGTTCCCAAATGATTATGTTATATTTACATCAGGATAATTTTATCAAGAACTTAAATAAGTCATGAGCTTGACCTTAGAATGTATAAGAGTGAAATGATTCGCAGATGATTACTTTTTATTTACATCAGAGTAATATTATCCAATATTCGAATAAGTCCTATGCTTGACCTCATGATGTATAAGAGTGAAATGATTCTCAAATAATTAAGTTTTATTTACATTATGGTATATTATCCAAAACTCAAATAAGTCTTGAGCCTGACTTCAGAACATACAAGGGTTTAATGGTTCCCAGATGGCTACGTTTCATAATTTTATATCACAATAATAATATCCAAGACCCCTATAAACCTCGAGCTTTAGACGTGTTAGGATCTATGTGATTCTTGTATGAAAATGTTTGATTCTATGAAAAGAAATCCAAAAGATTGATTTAAGGATTCAAATTTTACATTCTCATGTCAAATCTTTCAAGTTATTTATGCTAACAAAAATTTTTCTAAGTTATGCACTAAGTTTAAGTATGGAGGACTGACTTGTAAGACTTAAGTTTTACATTTTAACTTCTCAATTTAGGTTAAATCTTTCTAGACTAACTTGAGATAATGATTCCTCGATTCTTTAGAATCCTAATGAACTCAGGAGACATAATGGTAGTAAGACAAAACAACCTATAAAAGGTAAGTATAAGGCAACCAAACAGCCTATAAAAGATAAGTATAAGACAACCAAATATGGACATTATAATATACATTACGACATATAGCATTCTAAGTTTTATCTATTAAATTGCTGCCATTATTTTCTCTTAAACATATCAAAAGCCTAATTTAAGTATTAGAGGGTTTTCTCTGAGTTACTGACTTTACTCTTGATATTTTATGTTATTTCAAGTAAAACAACAATCGAACATGCAAAGAAAACCGTGAGAAGACCATTCTAATGTATAGAATTCCAAGAAGAATTTTATTGCATCAACATATATGTGTGTGTGTGTGTATAGTATTTTATGCATCCGATTTATACCAAATTAAAGGTGTGTACTAAATTAAAATGATTCCATATTTAACTCTTAATAGCTTTACATAGTATACATACAGGAGGAGGGGTGGGAAGGCAACCCACAGATATACGGGGAGATGAAAAAAAGGAATTGAACTCACTTCCTCGGTGAGTGGGCAAAATCCTTACCACTAGGCCCGGTTATATTTGGTTTCAAATTATAAGAATTTAGCCTGAATTAAATACATTGATAGCAAAGTATTTACCCAAGGGAGTAGTGACCCTATGAGTTTTAGAAACGAATGTATTTTGTTTTTTTACACAAATATTTACCATTAATTATTATAAAATAAATAAATATCATCACCTATTATCACTATTTGCATTGCAAATAGTTGTTCATCAACTATCATCCATCATCACTTGTTAATGTCACATCTAATATTATTCAAATAAAAAATGTTGTGTTATAAAATTTTATTATAAAATTTTATTTTAAATTATTGAAATTTATAAGTCCCACTCAAAAATTCCTTAAACAAATAATTTTTAATTCAAAAAAAAAATTTCTAATAACAATAAGAGAAAAAATTTATCATGCAAAAAATTATTATAATCACACTCTTAATAATTTTCTCTCACATTCAATTCTAATTAAACATAATTTGAATATATTTTACCATTTCATTACATCCAATCTCCATAAACCTTACCCTTTTTCTTACTAGAATTTGTCTATCTCAAAAATTAATACTGAATCTTAATAGTGTTGAAGATATGCCCTAGAACCAATCTTGTCATACGGTTTAGGGATATCATCCTTATGTATATATAACTTTGTAATTTATTGTAAATTAGTT
>JAXCLQ010015420.1:0-18410 GCA_035584115.1 Cedrela odorata | reverse complement strand
CCCGAACTCACAAATTCGTATCAGCCTGATGAATTGTGTAAAAAATTATCATCCTCTCTCTCTCTCTCTCTCTCTCTTTATATATATATTTGCAATAATCAAACTAATTATGTTATATTTTCCTCCTTTTATAAAGATGATGTTGAACTTATAAATAAAAATAAATATTAAATATTTCTTAATTTTTAGTAATTTTTTATAAATTAATTTTTTATGTAATTAAGATAATAAAAAATAATTTTTTAATTTAACTATTAAATACATTACATTATTTAAATTGAAAATTATAATAAAATATACAAAGAAGAGGTAAAATTAAAAGTCCGAAGTGGTAGAATCAATATTCCTCACTTTTGGGAGAAGAATCATTATTTCTACATTTGAGAGAACAAATTCAATTAGTGCGCTCGATCATTCTGACAAATCTCCAATCATGATTAACAACAATTGACGAATACATTTGATTCTTGAAAAAATTTCATTCTCTCCTTTTTGGTACCATTAATAATAATAATAATAATAATAAAATCTATTTTCTTAAATAATTCTTTTCCATTAGTGAACCAAACACATCCTAACGTCACATTCTCTTAATCTGTCATAAAAATAATTCTTAAATTTCGAATTATGGTTGCTATCAAAACAATTGTATATATGACCAAGGCAGAATCCATAACAAACCAACACAGGCCTATTTGTTGAGGCAAGGCAGCAAGAAATCAATTTAGTAAACATTGTAGCTTTTACCACTCCAACAGTACTTTGTACTATTTCCAAACTTAATGCAACGTAATTTTTATGATGTTTGTGCTTTACAACATACCAGAAACATTACACACCTACAGAATTAAAGCATAAAATTGTGTACAACATTATGCATGCCACCTATTTGTATGTGGTTGCCCGTGACCATTAAGCTTGAAGGTCCTCCCTTTTGAAACATTTTGTCTTCCTCGTAAAGCTAACGGCGTGCCCCAGAAGAAGAATTACAATCAAGCCTATCCATACTGAAAGTACAATAATCGGAGCGGGATATGATGTATAGTAGATTGAGGGAGTAAGTACAGAAAATAGGTAAGTCATTGTCATTGCAGAAATTGCGATCCACATGACTATTATTAAAGTCCACATAAAAATTGTACGCCTAATAAATGGTAGTCCGCTGATTAGGAATAATATGATGCTCAGAGAAGCCACGAATCCCGTGGTGCTAAAAGCTATGAAAAGATTACGTAAATTTGGTGAAAAATCAGCCATTATGGGACCTCCTGATACGCCACCAGGAGGGTTTATACCAGCTTGGAATGCCATGGTTGCGATCAGTGATGCTACCACCATTAAGGAACTACGCATTTTTTTCAACCAATCATCTTGCTGTTCATTTTCTGGATGCTTACCTTTATTATTGTCATCAGATTTTAAGTTTGAAGCGGTCTCTGTAGTGCCAAGTTTTCCAGACGTTGACAAATAAACGTCCTTGGCATTAATTGCTCCACCACATCGCAGCAGCTCTCCGATCTCCCAATCTTTCACGTCCCTTTTTTTTTACTGTTGAAATATCCAGAGCTGTTAACCAATTGCATTGAGAGCATTCACGCTATTTTAGTATTGGTAGTCAAAAACTTTGTCACCTGCACATTCGAGTGTTGAATAAAGTACAAGAAAAAATAAATGTTTTGGTGTAAAGAATCTTTTAAGTAGAGTACATTTGATTTATCATTTGAATATATACATATATTTTGAATGTAAAGGATATGAAAAATCTGAAGAAATTCTATTTATTTAGAAGTTCTAACAGCAGTTTTGACAGTATAAAAGTTAGATTTACCTCTACTTGTTTATCAATCACCGCCAGATGCAAGATAGTGTTGCCATTGCCATCCTTGGAATTCAAAAATTCATCATCACTTACTGTTTCCACCAAGAACTTCAACGCCTCCAACTGGTTATAATACACACAAGCATGCAAAATTGTCTCACCTCGGTTCATCAAGATTCGAGCGGCTTGCGGTCTTACTTGGACCAAAGCTATCAAGGCATCAACGTGGCCTTTGATGGCAGCTATATGCAAAGGGTTTCTCCCATCTCGATCACGAACAAAACACATTTCAGGGTTAACCGATACCAATATTTTCACTATATCAAGGTATCCTTTTGCAGTTGCCAAGTGAAGTGGGGATGATTTTCGGGAATCAAGCACTCCAGCTAGCTCAGGCTTTCGACTTAGAATTTCCTGCACAAAACCTACATGTCCAAGCATTGAAGCTATGTGCAAAGGCGTCTCAGAGTAACAACTCACAATAAATCTATCGAAAACTAAAGCATCCTCTTTAAGAAATTTAAGCAAGGAAATCACACTCCCCTCTAACGCTGCATTGTAGATTCTACTTTCCATTTTCTTTTCACCTGAGTAATTCACAACGAGCAATATACCTTTATTTTCAAGGTTTTAATATGATTTTGATCTAACTCCTTTTGTTGGGCATAGATGCTTACGTCCAAAGGGAGATCTTTATTAATAAGGATGGAGATTACAAAGATACGGCGAAGATTTTTAGCTTTTTCATAAGAATGGAGATTACAAAGATACGGCGAAGATTTTTAGCTTTTTGTAACGTCCTAGAACACCCCAAACCCATAGAACACCCCAAACCCAGGAGTAGAGCAGAAGATTTACCCTCGTAAGTTGCACCACAAACAAGATCACCCCTGTTTTTCTGGAAATTTTACAAACTCATCACAAACGTAACTGTATTAACAGATTCCATCCAGCTGTCAATGCCGCATGACAATGTCTAAATACCCCCCAACTTGCTTCTAAAGACACTCACACTCAACATCATATGGTGTTAGAATCCACCAGCATTTTTTTTTTTTAACTAAAAGTACAATTGAAAGTAAGGAAAAAAAAATTGTTAGCATTGAAAGCAGAATTTGAGACTGCTATAGCAGTATGTATTTAAACCCTCTTTAGATCATCCTACGTAGCATATTGCGGTGGTAAAAACAAATACTCTTCTTTAAGGTGGAGTTAAAATCCCACTAAAGCTGTGGGTTGTGTGTGTGTCTATATATATATATATATATATATATATTTCCTCAATTTAACAATATATGAGTAGAATTGATCCATTCTGAATTCAGAAAAATTTCGCGACAACTACACCCGTTAAAAACATTCTTTAACAACTTCTTTGAATTACAAGGTTTTCTTGAAGATCATCCTATGTTGCATATCTAAAATTCTAATCTTTTCACTATATATGCGGTCTACATTAATTGATGACTTGTCAGTTTCCTAGGGACAAGAATTAAATTACTTAATAAAGGTAACAAATTCAACCTACATACCAAGTTAAAGTTTACAAAATTTTGTAAATGAAATACAGAGAGAACAAGCTGAAGAGAAGGAGAATTCTTCTTTCTTAATTTTGAGGTACACCTTTTACATGTTTATATACAAAGAGTAGAGAGAAGAATAAACTAACTAATCATTACAATGTTATAGGTGTAAGGTGGGGATGAATTCAGCTGCTTGATTTGTTGAGTCATAACAGAAAGGTACGATTCTCTTTTTCTTTGCTGCATTGGCAGTGCATGTGTGCACAGTAGGCTCAGGCACACCAGTTGGTACAGGGTTGTCCTTCATTGCACAATCTGTTATTCTAGGTGGCACCTTTGCCATATCATCCAAATCATCACAAACCTCAACAACATTTTTAATACCCCCTCTCAAGCTCAAGGTTCTTGGAAGAACCTTGAGCTTGTTTCTAAAGTGAATGAACTTGTTATAAATTAAAGGTTTGGTTAGACAATCAGCAACTTAGTCTTTTGTAGGTATGTACTTGATTCCCATTTCACTTGTTGCCACTTTGTCTCTTACGAAGTGAATGTCTATCTTAATATTTTTTGTTCTAGCATGGAAGACAGGATTTATGGCAATGGCTGCAGCACTCATGCTATCACTCCAAATCACTGTTTTCCTTTTGATTTCAACTCCCATCTCACTTAGAAAAGAGGTTATCCGAGTCAATTTTTTACAAGTGTGAGCCAATGCCCCATATTCAAACTCATCACTAGACCTGGCCACCACATGCTATTTCTTTGAGCTCTAAGACACTAAATTCTCTCCTAGATACACACAATACCCACTTACTGACCTCTTTTCATCAGGATCACTCCCCCAATCTACATCACAAAATCCTGTCAGTTCTAAGTTTGATCCTTGATGAAACTCTAGTCCATAATTAATGGCTCTCTTCAGTTATCTAAGGACTCTTTTGCATACAGACTAATGTAAAATCATAAGATTAGCAACAAATTGACTTAGCTTGTTGACTTCAAAGGATAAGTTGGGTTTGGTGAGGGTAACATACTGTAAGCACCCAATGATGTTTCTGTATAGAGTTTGATCAATGAAGGGTAGACCATCTTCTTTCATTCGTTTAGTTCCTGTGTTGAGTGGTGTATCGGCTTCTTTACAGTAGTCCATGTTGATCTTCTTGAGCAGGTCTTGTATGTATTTGGTTTGAGTGATCACCAAGTTTTCCTCAGTTCTTTTCACTTCAATCCCGATGAAGAAATGTAAGTAACCTAGATCTTTCAGAGCAAATGCTTGGTTTATTTTCTTAATCACATCTTCTATGGATTCATTATTGTTTCCTGTGACAATAATGCCATCCACATAAATGAGAAGGATTATCAACTCTCCCTGTTTCTTTCTGAAGTACAGAGAAGTGTCTGACTTAGAACTTGTGAATCCCCAATCTAGTAATGCATTTTTGAGCTTTTTGAACTAGGCTTTTAAGGCTTGCTTCAAGCCATACAGTGCCTTCTTTAGTTTGGACACATGATCAGGTTTGTTAGGGTCTTCAAGGCCCTTTGGTTGTGCCATGTAAATTGCCTCTGCAAGCTCTTCATTGAGGAATGCATTATTCACATCAACCTGTATAAGTGTCCAATTGTAGGCTGTTGAGATTGACAATATAATTTTGATTGTAACTGCTTTTACTACTGGACTATGAGTTTCATTAAAGTTTATCCTAGGTGTTTGGTGAAATCCCTTTGCAACAAGTTTTGCTTTCAGCCTAAGCACACTTCCATTTGGCTTCTCTTTGACCTTAAACACTCATTTATTTCCCATAAATTTGAGGTTTGAATTGTAAGGTACTAGTGATCAGGTTTCATTGCTTATCAGTGCATCATACTCATCAATCATAGCTTGTCTTCATTTTGGATAACACAATGCAAATGCTATGATTTTTGGTATGCTGACATGTTTTTCTGCCATGTAAGCCTTTGGTATGAATATTCCCATTTTACTTCTAGTAATCTTTAGGTGTGTTGATATAGTCTATTTAGGAAGGTTGTTTAGTATAAGTATTTCTTGTGTTTGGTATTCTGGTGAGGATTGTATTTTTGTGTGAAATCTTGTGGATTGGGTTTGAGGTGGCTCATTGTGCATGTCTATTTGTGTATATGTTGCATTGTTTATGTCATCATGTAGGGAAGAGAAGTACCTCTTTCTACTGCAGGAATGGATGTCAAATTTTCTTCACAAGTTGATGCACCTATGAGTGGATTTTTGTGCTCGATGGGAACTAGGAAGTCTTATCTCATTGTAGTTGTGTTTTCTTTGGTTAACCTAGGATTCTTGTTTGAGAATTTTTTATCATCAATGAAAGGAAAACATTGCTCATTGAATTTGTAACTTCCCCAGTCTGGAGATGTTACCGGTAAGTGATGGATCCCACCATCACCATAAGCCTCTGACAAACCCTGCTATAATGACTTGACTTTAATAACCAAATATGACATTCATGCACACATGTAGTTCTAAAATAGGCTTCTTAACCGAAACCATGCATACATATATATAGCAACTATATCAAAGTTTACACACATTATTTGTACATGTACATGATTTCAAAATGCAGCAAAATATTGACTACATTATGCTTGAATGTAGGACTCCCTACTATGCATGATAGACTTGGCCCACACTAGTGACTGCAGCACTGGCTTTCTTATATTCTCGTCACAGGTCTCTATAAAAATCAGTCATGGCTTACCAATATGGATGGTCCTGCAAAACTGAGGAGTGAGGAGGGTCAGATCTTTTAAAAGACCTGGTTAGTGAAGCTAAAAATATTTAAATTAAATCGTTAGAAATACAAATAAATAATCTAAAATAAATCTTGTTATGAAAATCTACTGCACTAAAGTAAAAGTAAATCATATTCAAACTCTGCCACATTTAAATCTTTTTTTTTAAAATTGAAAACATTAATACACTACGCCCGGGAATGTATCTTCTGGTCGTTCAAATATACTACATTCGGGAATGGGTCATTCGGTCGTTATAAAGGGAAGGAACCAAGAGCATCCCCCTGATTCTCCCATCTACGATCCGTGCACGTCGTTAAATAAGGTGTATTTGGGAGGGTTCATAAAAATAAGACAACATCTCAAATATCTTCTTTAAAATACTTTTATCAAAATTAAGTATAAATAAATAAATAAAACATAGTAAACATCTTCTTTCTCAAATATTAACTTTCAACATCAATTCTTAAAACGCTCTTTCTAAACCTCATGCTAAATCATTATAACATCATGAAGTTATAAAATTTAATAAATAAGTTATATCAAACTAACAGTAAATCTCATTAAGATTCAATCACAAGTATAAAAATCAGTAATTCTCATAAAACGTATGCAACTTTTTAAAACTCGTCATTTCCTCATCCATAATAATCTTAAATACTTTACTTTTTTTTAAAAAAAATCAAATAAAGAGAGTAAGTACTCCACTCACAAATTTAGAACGTGGAATAAAACTATGGTGGCATCAACGGTGGATCCTGTCGTTGATTTACAAATTGACATTTTCGTTAGAATAATGACTTTTCATAATTATATAGCACAAGCAAACAACATGTTATTCATGAATTATCATCTCCATTGATAAATTTGGGTACCTTGGATCTTTACAGATTTTACGAAATCCGATTTGAAGTTACGAAAGTTAAGAAATTACCAAAACAGTTTCTGCCATTTAATATGTAAATTCACTAAATATACACTAACTTCAAAAATTCATTACGATCATTCAGTACGAAATTTGGAGTTGAAACTTTTATAGGGTATTATTCCATGTGTCTAGTTTTATCATATTTTTATGGACCTTGATTTCGTTACGTAAAACTCAAGTTACGGCTAAATTAGTAACTGCTGTGTAGGGAATTTCATTCCAGGTCTCACTACTGAATTACTATATTCAAAAATTTACTGTTGTCACATGCAGTCATGAAAAATTCTAAAATTTAACTATGTTAGACCTAGGTGTGTCTAGTTTACATCAATTTTTACGATTCTTGATTTTGATTCTTAGAACTCAAGTTATGTCTGAAACTTTGGGTGTTGCATAGCTAAAACAATATTAGGTCATTATGTAGGACGACTAACTTCCAAAAATTGCTACACATTCAGGTCAAAATGGAAAAATCTAAATTTTTACTATGTTATTTCTTATTATATCTAGTTTACGTAGAATTTTATGGTGTATTAATTAGAGGTATAGAACTTATTTTATTCCAGATTTTCTGAAACTTGTTCGACAAAGTTTAGCAGCCGAAACAACCCTCTCTAACATCCAACTTTTTGCCTTTTACCTCTACAACACCCAGCCATGACAATTTTATACAATTACACTTTAATTCTACATCTTTCATGCACTAACATAATAACAACATATGCTAATTGACTAAATCATGCAATGTTATTCTCATTCCACAACCACAAGTCACAATAACATATAACTTACATGCAATTCATACAAAGATCAAAGTCTATGTCACACTTCATATTTTCAAGACCATAAACAATACACATGCTTACCTCTCTTATTTGCTGGAAAACAATCCTCTTATTCTTCTTCTCTATTTCCTTTTCTCTCTACATCTCCTCTGTTTCTTCTCTTTGGTTTCCATTTAGCCATTCTCCCCATTTCCTTGCCTCTCACTCACAGGCTTGCCCTCTTTCTCCCATGTTTCTTCCTTTCATTCTCATTTAAGACCAAAATCAAGGATGGATTTCGGTTTTCCCCTTTCAATTTCCCATTTGCTCTTCATTTTCTCTTTCCCGTAAGCTCTCTCTCTCTCTCTCTCTCTCTCTTACGGTTTTTATGCTCTCTTCTCATTCTTTCAACTTTGTTTCTATTTTTGCTTCTCCCTTTGATTCCCTCTCCAAGACTAATTCCAAAATCTGTTATCAGCCTCTCTTGCTTCTCTTTCAATTTTGCTTTCTTTCTCTCGGTTTTTCTTTGTTCTTCCTTCAATTGTGTTTTATTTATGAAGTCAAACAATAAGACAAATGAAGACCAAATCGGAAGTGGAAAGAAACTTGAGG
Source organism: Cedrela odorata (assembly GCA_035584115.1). Taxonomy (NCBI): domain Eukaryota; kingdom Viridiplantae; phylum Streptophyta; class Magnoliopsida; order Sapindales; family Meliaceae; genus Cedrela; species Cedrela odorata. The sequence goes on along the minus strand of JAXCLQ010015420.1, from coordinate 10,001 downwards.
CATTTGGGATTTTTTTTTCTTTTTTAAAGCAAATGGTTGTGCTAACGTATATGTGCATGTACGGTGTGAGCATATGGCTTCCATTTTGTATTTACACAAATGAATGAATGGTATAATTTAAAGCCATGGGTTAGGTTTATATACATATACTTATACGGTAAAAGGGTGGGTACATATTGCTTTCTATTTGTTTTGTTTTAAATTACACTTTAAAATTTAAAAAACATTCCTCATGAATTTCTACTATATTTATATATCATGGGTATTAATTAATTTTTTTTTTACCCTTTATCATAAATTTGTAATATTCCTTAATACATACTTATAATTTTTTTAATTTATAGTCTATAATAATATTGCATAAATTATTATTATTTTTGTCTTATTGTTATGCAAAAAACACAGTCATGATAGAATTTTACATGTTTAGTAATCTATATTCTACCTGAGTGATGCATGGAAAGTTATCCTTTGTGGTAAGCATTCAATCCTAAGAAAACACACTTCGAAGAATGAAAATCTAACTTGTGTTAGTTGTAGGGTCTCATCAATGGATAACACTCACAACCAAAGACTTTAAGAAGTGAGAGGTCTGGTTTTCTATTATATAGTTTTTGGAATGGAGTTTTCCATTCTAAGATTTTTGAGCAAATTCTATTAATTAGATGTGTGGCTATGTTGAATGACTCCGATTAATAATTTAAGGGCATTAAAGCTTGTCCAAGTAAAGCCAAACCTACTTCTGTGATATGCCTATGCTTTCTTTCTGATTTGCCATTTTGGTGATGTGTGTATGGGTAGGAGGATCTTAGCTGAATTCCCTACTGTTTCAGGTAGTTTTCAAAAGGTTTGTACTCTCCTCCCATGTCACATTGAAAGGTTTTGATGTTCTTATCAAAGTATTTCTCCACTTGTGTTTTGAACGCAACAAAGATATGAAATGAATATGATTTTTTGGCTCAGTGGGTAAATCCAGGAAAAGCTCAAGAAGTCATCAACAAAAAGTATGTAATATTTGTAGCCTTGGTTTGAGATCATTGGGGCAGGACCCTAGAGGTCTGAATGTATCAATTCTAAAGGCATTGTAGTTTTCTGTTATGTGGTTTTGAAGCTGATTCTATGTGTTTTACCAAGCTGACATGCATTACAGAAATCCAACATAGATTTTTCATTTACTTTAAGAGTATTACAACTTGATAAAGTCCTCTTGAGAGCTGTTACATTAGCATGTCCTAATCTTTTATGCCATGTGTTTAATTCACTATCAGCTCTCAAATTTTCATTGTTGAAAACTGACTCAGTTGGTATTTTAGAAAACATAGACTATGGTCCTTTAACACTAGTAACTTTATGACTCAATCCTAGGTGATTTTTGGAAGAAGACACTTGTGAAGACTTAGGAGGCAGCAACTTGTAAAGACCATTCGCAACCATTCCTTGCAGTAGGACTCTCCCCTGATCTTTGTCCTTAATCATGCAAGCATTTCTAGAAAACACAACAGTTACATTGTTATCTCGAGTAAGTCTTGAAATACTAATGAGATTTTTTTGTAACTTTAGGTATATCCAGCATGTAATTCAATCATAAATTTGTGGAAGCGTGCAGAGTAAGGTGTCCAATGTGTGTAATTTTGAGTTTAGTTCCATAATCTACTGCAAGCTATTCAGTTCCTGCGTATTCAATTGCCATGTTCATGTTTAAACTATTACTGATGTGATTTATAGCCCCACCATCCACGTACTAAGAAGGGTCTGCTGGGTTTGCTGGGTTCTCTAGTGCTGCAATATATGCCCCCTTTTGGTCTTGTTTCTACTGTGTTTGTGGAGAGAAATCCCTATTAAATCTGTGCCAACAGCTTGCTGCCATGTGGCCAATTTTGTTACAGATTTGGCAAGTTGGTTTATTACCTTTGATGCCTCATCTTCCTCTTCCTTTACCTTGGAATCCTTGGTGATTTTGATTGAGTCCACCTTTTGTGTTGTTGAACTGTATTCCTTGCTGAGTTTGGATGTTGTTTTCGTTGTTCCAGGTTCTTCTTTGAAAAGCATTTGTCTGTGCATAGTTTGCAGCAAAGTTGGGTTGCTAACTCTGGTTGATTGTTGACATATTTCTTTTTATTCTGTTTTCATAGCTCGGAAGCATCGCATATACATCTTGAAGAGAGAGTTTCTTGGCCTTTGATGTTATATTAACAACAACTGAGTCATATTCGAAGCCTAGACCTTCCATGAGGTACATTGTAAATTCATCATTTGAGACAAAGTTTTCATTGCAACTCAGATCACAAATCCAAAACACAAAAAACGAGTCATCAAGCATAAATAAGCATGTCTCATATATGGTTAGTGATTGTCATATCGATAGCCAATGTTGCTAGCATTATTTCTGCAAGGCAATATATTAATTCTCTTGCAAAAGAATTACTGAGAGCGTAGGTTCTTGTACGCTGATTGAACTTTTATTGAGGAGAATGGAATCACAATCTTAAATTACTACTACCAACAATAAACCAGATCTTCTATGATCTTTAGCTAAATCCATTCTAACACTATAAGAATTAATAACTAAAAATAAATTTAAGAGAAACGCTGCTCTAGCTTCGCTTCAACAAAGGCGTAATCTGAATTGAAGTTTCTTCAAACTGCCTTAGGTGTTGGTGCTGCCCCGATTACCAGAGCACAAGTGTTGTTCAACAATGGAGGGAAGAATGGATTAAACGGGAACATCTTAGGCCAGCAATTATCGTTGATTTCAGTGACAACCTTGCAACAAGCAGGGCCAATACCAATGATTTGGCCACTGGTAAGTGATTTATAAATCTCCAAAGTACATCCTTCCGTGTGTGTAATTGATGACCAGCATTCTGTAATTTCAGTCACGTTTGGTGTTGGCAAAAAAACCTTGCTGGCGCCATTTGCTGGAGTTTGAGGTGCGGGTGCGGCACAAAAATTCTTGAGCAACGAAGGAAAAAACGGGTTTATAGGGAACATCTTAGGCCAACAATTGTCGCTGAGTTCATTGATTGCCGTGCAACAAGCAGGACCAATTCTGCCAATTTGGCCAGCCAAAAATGAACCATAGACCTCCGTGAGACAACTCGGTATGCTTGTTACAGAGGACCAGCACTTCGTGACATCTGGTAGAGGCGATAATAAGCCTGGAATTTGAAATGGTAGTGTTGGAGTTATTTGTGACAACCCTGTTGGGACAAGCATTGCAATGCATGCAGCAATCAACACCATTAGAACTGCATTTGGTGACGCTTTTGCCATCTAATTAACTAGCTAAGTGGAAATTCTTAGTATTGCTGCAGTACTTGTGCGATTTGTAGTTGGAGGGAAGATTGTGGTTCTGTGATACCAATTGAGAGGGAATTTATAGTTCTATTGATCAGTTATTCATATGGAAACATTTATTTTGAATTGATGGAACAGTTACATGCACCTTTTACTCTAAGGTTTAATTTATTCTATTAATTTGCATAAATGGCACGTAAGTATTCGTGCAACGAATTAATGTAATGAAACTAACTGCCATAAACGGCACAAGTAATCCTTTCTTTTGTCGAAATTAAACGCATCTTAATTACATTAAAATTATTTATATTAGATCATATTAAATTAAATGTCGAGTACTTTTTTAAAACAACCTTGTCAATAATATTTATAAGATGCCACGTACAAATTATGCCCACGAAACTTATATCTAAGAACAAAGAGTTTAGCTATTGTATATTAAATGTACATTACATCTATTTTTTATTTTTATAAATAATTGTAACTTGAAATAACCTATATAAAAACTTGAAATAAAATATAAAAATTTAAAACAGAGTCAAAATTTCAATGTTTCAAACTTTTTTATAGATTGTTTCAAGTTGCAAGTAACAAAAATTTTTAGATATAAGGTCCACCCAATGCAGCATAGTTAATCCCAAGAAAAAAAAGTCATATTTAATGAAAATATCATTACACATGCAGAGTAAAAAAAAATTATAATCACATCTCAACAAAATACTCAATTACTCATACAGAATATAATCATAATTTACACAGCTTCCAAAAGACAACGCATAGACGCACAACTCAAAACTAGTAAGTGTACCTCGACGTGATACAAATATGTGAATTCTTATTCATGACAATGGTAACATATATTATTTGTATAATCATAATTTTTTTCCTAGCTATAATTTCTATCAAATAATAAATGATCTTATCTTAAAAGCATTATTCTAAAAAAGGATTAATGAGAATAAAAATAATACTACCTATTAATTTTGATAGAGCAATAATAATAATAATAATAATAATAAATTTTATAATAAAATTACTTTTATTTTATTAGTAAAATGAATGAACAATTATGGGTTGTTAATTTGTATAAATAGTAACAAATTTTTAATTTTTAATCTCAATAAGAGTTTTATAATATATTGAAATATTTTGTTTGGAGTAGATCACCAGTTATTACATATTTACTTGTAAATAGCTTTCTTTTCGAGATATATTTCGAGGAACTACTGTGGTTACTAATACAATGTGATATGTGGAGCGAAAATAATTTTAAGGGTGCATTCATGCACGTGTGTATGCGTGTGTGAAACTAAAGTCATCTAAGACTTTTTCACCCTAAAATCATGCACTAAAGTATTAATGCATGTGTTATCTAAACAATGAGCTCTTAATACATCTGAGATGAAAGCGACTATGTACATTGGACTAATTCCCAATAAGGTCATGATCTAATGTATATATGCTGCAAGAGCTTCCCTTTTCTTTTAATCTAATATATTTCTTGCACATAAGTTACGTTGTATGTCTTTTTATTAATGTATATACGCTGCAAGAGCTTCACTTATCTTAGGGTTGAAGAGATTCGTCAATATCGGTACAAGAAAATAATTTTTTGACTTTAGGACAACGTAACGCGTGACTCTCTTTTAAGGGTAGATTTTTCTATTTACTTCTTATTTTAATTTTTTAATTACATTGTTAATTTCATAATATAGAGTAAATTAGTTAATTCATATTATTTTCCTAACATCAAGCACTTCAGCTAGCTCAAGCTTTCGACTTAGAATTTCCTAAACAAAATCTATTTGTCCAAGCTTGAAGTTATGTGCAAAGACATCTTAGAGTAACGACTCACAACAAATCTATCGAGAACTAAATCATCCTCTTAAAGATAGTTAAGCAAGGAACTCACACTCCCCTCTAACGTTATTGTAGATTCTACTTTCCATTTTCTTCTCACCAAATTATTCACAACGAGCAATATACCTATATTTCCACGGTATTTATAAGATTTTGATCTAACTCCTTTTGTTGAGTTGTCAAAAGTTAAGTTCAAGTCGCATATCATATTTCAAATAATTCCAATTATTGCATGGTTTAAAGAAGTTAATGCACAAGTCTTTACAAAACCGTAGGGGGTAAAGATGACAATTTTTAACACAAACACCCCAAATCGGCATGAACATGATATGAATTTACATATTCAGGTTGATAAAAAATAACACAGTTATTAAATGCGTAAACACTATACAACACAATTAATAATCGTGTTAGGTTCGGGTTTAGAATTTTTGACACGTGAACTATTTTATAATAAGATTAACTATTTGAATAATTATAATATACTAACTCATTTATAATTTAATAAATTTATTTTATATTTTTTAAAAAATAGTTATATTTACCACATTTTAAAATGTATTTAGTTAAATTTAGAATAAAATTGATTAGTATTTAAGTATATAGTATCATAAATATTATAAAAATATATTATAATATATAAAAAATATGTTAATTGGGTGACACGATTAAAATTTATTTAACCATTTAATAATTGTATCGAGCTAGAATTTTTAATTCTTAATACGATTATTAAACAGATCAAGTTTAGATTGACCTCTATCTAAAACAGCACGAATACAACATAAATACAAAACAATAATCTGAAAACAACAACTCTACAATGGGAAAAAAATAAAATTCCAAGTCAATACAAATAATGCAAAGGTACTTTCCTTAGCAGGGTTCACATTCAGTTGGTATGATATGGTCCCAGTCAGTACAAGTCAATGAAAAAAATTGTTGATCCGTATTTTAAAAAAGTGCAAATGTTTGCACTAAAAGAATTATAAATATATATATATATATATATTTTTACATTTTAAAAGAGTGAGTATCTATATATATATATATAAACTCTTTATTAGAGTTTTTATGTCATCATTGTACTTTAAACTCCTATATTGGGATTAAACGACTTTGAAAATGGGATTTTTTTTAATAAAAAAATAGCCATATTCATGCACCAATTTTTAGAAATAACCACCTTCATAACTTTTTTACTAAATTAATCAAAAATATTATTTTTAGACCAAAATACTTTAAAAAAAATCAACAAAATAAAATAAATTTATTAAATATACTCTTTGCTTCTACACAAATATATATTTCAATACATTTGGTTTTTCGTTAGTTTGGTTGTATTTGGAGGCTGAATTTGCCCGGAAAATGCAGAAAATATTGTCTAAAAATACATATATATAAAAAAAAATTATTGCTGGAGGACTGTGATTGCGTGATCGAAACTCGCTTTCGATCGCAGGTCTAAAATGAAAATTTTCAAATGGTCCCCTAACTTTGAAAATTTTTTAATAGATCTTATTATTTATGAAATTAACTAATAATAGTAAATTATTTTAAAATCTTGCATATTGATAAATTCTTTTTTATTTCTGAACACACTTTGAATGTGACTAAGATTTGAAAATTTCAATTGGCTTCCAAATTATGAAAATATCTAATGGATTCCTAAATTTTTATAATTAATAAATAATTATAAAATAATTCAACATCTTGTATATTAGTACCTAAACAAACCAAACCTATAAGTATGAATATGCAAGATTTTAAAATATTTCATCATTATTTGTTAATTCCAAATATTTGGAGCTCCATTTAAAATAAAAAAGCAAAATTTATTTAAATTTTTTGAAGTGAAGGGCATTTTTGTGCAAATTCAATATTTTAGTTGTTTGGTAAAAAAATTATGAAGGTAATTGTTTTGGTAAACTGGTTTATGAATGCGACTAATTTAAAATTTTCTCTTGAAATTATAATTATTTTAAGTAAAAAAATAAATAAATTTTACAAAAAAAGAAAAAAAAGGCATCACTAAATATTTTGAATTCTATATTTTTAATATTTAGTAAAAATATAACATTGCCTAAAGTGACTTAAAACTTGTGATCATGATCAATCTAATTTGATCATCAATATTTACCTTATATTCAAAATAAATTTTAAATTTTTATTTATTTATTAACGTATAGTAATGAAGGCCCCAATAAAATATGTTTATTTATTTTTTACTTATCTTAAAAAATCAATATTTATTTTATATCGAAATATAAATTTTATTTATGAAGCGTAATTAAGTACCATTAAAGTTGTTAAATATTTTTTTTTCTATAAAATCAACTTATTTGAATAGTTATACTTTTTTCAAAATAATTGGTTTAATTACTATCTCTTTTTGAATTAATTTTCTAGTGAACATTAAAATTACAGTGCTATAGTTTTTTATTTATTTATATTTTTAATAAATCTATAAACAAACTCTAAAAACAATAATTTAATTATAATAATTTTTATTTTCATCTTCTCTACCTTTGAAAAAATTAATTTTCTTCTTCTATACTATTGAATACATTAATTTTTTTATCGTTACAAATATATCTATACTCGAAATTTAATTAATAATTTTGCATCTCAAAAAATTAGAAAAATAAAATTTAAGTAATTTTTTTAATAAAGAACTAATATCTGTTAATTTAAATTTAAATTTACGAAGATTCTAATACAAAATCTCTGCCTAAGGTCTCACATTTTCTATAATCGCCCCTGCAAGTCCTCAATAGGTTCTCTCCATTGAAAAGTCTTGTTTCGGCAAACATTAATTTCTCGGAGATATTCTTTAATTACAAATCATATAATTCAACTCTAGACTTCCAACCTTAGAAATATTCCGAGCAACCATTCAGTCAGAACTCTAAACTATTATAAACCTCAATTAAGAAACACTATTTTATAGTTAGATTACATGAACCCTAATATATATATATATATATATGAACCTTAATTGTTTTTAAATTAAAATATATTATTTAATATATAAAATATTTGAAATGACAAGAAAAAAATGTCCTGTTGGAAGGATTCGAGAAGAAAATAAAGTTTTATATTAATTTTTATAGTTGTTTGTAAAAAAAAAAAAGTTGATAAATGATTGTAACGGTGATGAAAATATTTAAGAAACATAGCTATTAACCACTAAATATTTTTTTTTTTGGTTAAAATTTAAAAATACGATTTTTTTTTCTTTTTTTACAAACTTTAATTAAGGTATGGTTACTTTTTTTTTTTTTTGTTTTTTATATGGTTGGATCTAATAAGTAGGGTTCTATTATAAAAGTAGATGAAAAAAAAATATCACCATCCTATTTTATTTCTTCCATATTTTTGGATTTTTTAATTAATTGAGTTGGGTGGCTTCGACAAGTTTCCTTTGAAATGGATACCGAAATGTGAGTACAGCCACTAATTATCCATCTTCCAATATTTCAGCATCACATTACCATTTTCCTGTAGACTTTTAGAGGAGATATTTTATTAGTGATCTTTTTAGCATTTTGAATCGTCACGTAAGTTTGAATATTATAATGTTTCAGTATTTAAATTCTTATTTGACCAAATTATAGTGTGTTTAAAATTTTGTATTGTGATTTTTTAAAATTATGTTGTAAAGAGTGTTTTATGAGAGTTTGGTGTGTAATTTTCAAAACTTTTTAATAAAACAGTTTCTGTTATGTTTTCTTTATCTGATGCAAAGAGAGAGAAAAATTATTTTACTAACGTATTTTTAGTAATTCCTTCCCAACAGAAGCCTACATCGATAGAGAGAAGATTTTTAGCTCTCTGTAGAGTCCTAGAACACCCCAAGCCAACGAGTATAGCCGAAGATATTACTCTCGTACGTTGCACCAGAAACAACTTCACACCACCCTGTTTTTCTGGAAATTTTACAAACTCATAACAACATAACTGTATTAACAGCTTCCATCCAGCAGTCAATCCCGCATCACCACGTCTAAAGACACCCACTCCATGGTGCTAGAATAATGACAGCTTTTTTTTTTTTTTTTTTTGGTTCTACTAAACACTATAGATCATCCTATGTCATATTCTTGTAAATCGATTTATCATGAAAAGCAATACAATATAGCAGCATCTTTTAAAAAACATTTTCTTTCTACTTAAAGACACTCACACTCAACAACATATGGTGTTAGAATCTACCCATATTGGTTATTTTGTTACTATAATAAATAGTACTCAGCTCATTTTCTTAGTGGTTTTCTTGAAGATCATCCCATTTTGCATATCTAAAATTCCAATCTTTTTCACTATATATGCAGTCTACATTCATCGATGACTTGTCAGTTTCCTAGGGACAAGAATAAAATTACTTACTAAAGGTAACAAATTCAACCTAAATTGTAAATACGCATGTCTCATATATAGTTAGTGATTTCCATATCGTAGCCAATGTTCTACAGGGCAAAATATCAATTCTCTTGCAAAATAATTACTGTGTAGGTTCTTGTACGCTGATTGAACTTTTATTGAGGAGAATGAAATCACCGTCTTAAATTACTACTACGAACAAAAAACCAGATCTTCTATGATCTTTAGCTCAATCCATTCTAAAACTATAAGAATTAATAACTAAAAATAAATTAAAGAGAAACGCTGCTCTAGCTTCGCGCTTCAACAAAGGCGTAATCTGAATTGAAGTTTCTTCAAACTGCCTTAGGTGTTGGTGCTGCCCCGATTACCTGAGCACAAGTACTGTTCAACAATGGAGGGAAGAATGGATTAAACGGGAACATCTTAGGCCAGCACTTATCGTTGATTTCAGTGACAAC
>JAXCLQ010015390.1:0-32456 GCA_035584115.1 Cedrela odorata | reverse complement strand
CCAATGGCTTATGTTTGAATCCTGCAAAGCAAATATATTATCGCTCTACTCCAAGAAGTAAAATTTTCAAGCTTCAACTGTTATATTGCTATGCACACTGTCGCATTCAAAATTTTGTAAGATGCCCCCTCCACCAACTTCAAAGAGTAGTTCATTGCAATATTAGGCAGAACCAAAGATGCAACAAAGGCTTTCTAAGAGAAACTCCTCAAAATAGAAAAAAATACTTGGGATGATGATGGGTCAGATTTGGGTGCCGAGGTTCCAACTGATTCATTTGGAAGTGATACTCAAAACCACATAATCATTACTCAAGAACATCCTTCATTCTCATCCATTTCTATAAAGGATGCAATCAAGTAGAAGAGAATGCCCACCAAACAAGATGGATATGTTATAGAACTGAACACTCAGAAAGGAAAACATCCAAATATTTATTACCTGACTTTCTTTTGTCGGAGCTTTGCCAACGTTCAGTTTGTTGGTCTCGAAATTCAGCTGGGCTGTAAACATGTTAGTCTCACTTTCTCTAGTTTCATCCTCTGAAACAGACTTCTTCTGTTCCTCTAGAACAGCAATCTGCACAAATAACGCGACCAACTGATGCTTAAGACAATATGGAAACAAGGCGGCTGAAATATAATAAATGGGCATGAAACAAAGCCAACATATTAATTTTTTTTCTACTAAACCCCTAACTAATTAACATACTTCCCTGAACTTAAAACAATTACGAAACTGAACCCCACAATACCCCATGACATTAATCTAGAGTCTCTTACATGAGAACGATATTCATCAGCCACTGAACCAAGAACCCCTTCACGAAAGTCACATCTTCCAAAATTTCTAACAGTTGCAAGCAACTTCTAACACCAAATTCATTAATTTAAGCTATAACAAATCAAAGACATTCTTCACAAAATTAATCAAGCACCATGTACAAAATCATCATGCACATCCTAGTAGAAGTTTTGAATACAAACCACTCATACTGGTAAACTATGAACAAGAGTGACAAAAAAACTAATCATGGTATCAAACTAACAACAAGAAATAAACTGAAAAATAAAACAAAGTAGGAAAAAAAATTCAGACCGCAATTTCAAGACCTTACCCAAAGCTACCAGCTTTATCGGAAAATATAGCAAAATAAAAATAAAAATGAAACCCAATTTCAAAACCATACTTAAACCCATAAATAAATACTTATGAACTTACAGGAGTGTAACGGAATCGCCGTTTCGGCGGCTCCTCCGGCGAGGGTACGTTGTTATCAGAGGGGTTTGGGGACAGCGGGGTCCACTTACAGAGTAGGAGAGGAGAACCGTTGCTGTTGGTGTTATGGCCGTTGGATTGACTGACCGTGGACGATGATGATGATGAAACGTGGACCCACTTCTTCTTCCATTTCCTCACCGGGCCGTTGAACACTGTCTGTGTCGGGCCGTACCTGGCCGAGGCCCGGCCCAGTCTGGACCCCATCCCTTCCATCTTCTTCTCTCCAAGTTTCGAACTTTTTCCGGTTACCAAGTACCGGTGGAGATGATTTTGAAGACTGCAAGCACGATGAGTCGGTAACGGTAACAATGCTAATGCTAGTACTAGTACTAGTTTTGGGTTGCTAGCTTATTATAAAGTAAGATGGTGACTTGTGAGAGCGAGGGCCGAGATAGAGAAGATCAGAGGTTACGATGTCGTTTTTGCTGTCAGCAAACTTTACTGACCGTTTTTGTTAAAGCGCCAAATGGAGTTAACTATGTGATTGTCGGTTAAGACTATTTTTGGATTATTATTATTATTATTATTTTATATTAATTAATAAAAATTAAGTCATTAATTAAAATGCACATACATTAAAATCCCCCTTTTTTTATTTATAAAAATTAAAAATAATCATAAAATTATTTTGAAATTAATCTCTATTTTTTTTTCCTTAAAAGAATCAAAATTGAAATGATATTGTTTGGTAATTTAGGTGTAAACTTGGAAGAAAAATGTAAATAAGCAAAACGCAGCGTATTGGTTGCAAAGATATTATTACGTTGATATCTCCACCGTTGCTATCTCCTCACACTACCTTCAACTACAAAGACTGAGCAATCAAGCTTTAGCTCAGAACAAAAATGGAGCTTTGCATCACCAGCTCAACAAAAATCCTCAACTTGACCCCTCTCAACAGAACAGAAGTTCCTCTTTCTGTTTCTCTGAAGAACTCAACTCTTCAATTTAAGAGCCAAAATTACTTGAATTCTCCCAAATTGTCATCTTTTTCCCGCCAATTTCACTTCCGTCTCCAACAATCTCAATTTTATCGAAGCCCAGTTTGTGTCTCGGCATCTGCGAGTTCCTCGGTGGCTCTTGGACCGGAGAAGGATCGGCTTCCGGCTGATATCGAGGTCACAGAGACTGAAGAATCCAATTCAAGCGTGGGTTTTTCCCTTTTCGGTTATAGTTTCTTGTTAAATTGTTCTACATTTTATCGTTATTTCTTTGGTTTGTCACTTTTAACTTTGATGTTTTACTTGTTTGTATTTCTGGGTTTTCTTTTGGTTGGTTTACATCGTATATAATGGTTTTGGTTTTGTGTTTTCATACTATAATTGGATTTTTCAATTTGTTTCATTGCTTTTGTCAAAATGCATTTTTTTTAAGGCTTCTTGTCAATTGCTCTATATTATCACCTGCACCAAAGTTTTATCATTTTAGTGGCCGCCTTTATTTTTATTCTTTGAACTTGTAATAATATTATTGCTAAAGTTTACTATCCTTAATTACTACCTAAACTGCATTTTAATTAATGTTTGTAAAATAGAAGAGGATGTGCTTGTTTAATGCTTTCTACTATCTTTCTCTTGGTTAATACTTAAGGGTATGTTTATAGTGGTTGTGCTTTTGGTTAACTTTGAAAGCACAAGAGCTAAAGTGCTTGATGAACCTCCTCTTTTATTTGGCAGTTAATGTTTGCTAACTATTTATCCACTACTTGACAGCTAGTAATTCCATTCTATAGCAATTGACACCTAGATCCCATATATACCCCAAGTCTGATTTGTAATGTTTGTGGTTATGGACTTCTTTAACCTTCTACGATAGTCTCACTGAGATTTCTATCTTTATATGCTTATGCAGGTGAGGCTGAGTGTAGTAGTTCCACAGGAAGTATGTGAGGATTGTTATAAAAGGGTCATTAACGAGTTGATGAAGCAAGCCAAGGTATGCTTCGAGTTTACATGCCAATTTCCGCTGATATGTGCAATCGTTGTTAGCTTGTGAAAACAGAAAGTTAATTCTTGAGACAAATTGGTTTTGTGTGTGCAGATCCCTGGATTTCGTCCGGGAAAGATTCCAGAGAGTATACTTATAAGTTATGCTGGGAAGCAAAATGTTCAAAAGGCTACAGTTGAATCTATTCTGAAGAGGACCCTTCCTCATGCCATGTCTTCGGTATGATACCATGGAGTTTTCATTTCGTATTTTATATGATCAAATCAAGTTTATAAACTTGTAACAGAAAGATATTCTTTAGGTGACTGGAAGGGCTTTGAGAGACTCGGTCCGCATTGTGACCAAGTTTTCTGAAATGGAAAAGAACTATTCTTCTCTCAACTCTCTCAGGTTTGTTAATTACCTATCATTTCAAGCTTGCTTGTTCATCTATCATCTTCATTGAACAGTATTGCAACTTTTACCTCTCAATATCTTGTTATAGTGTTGATAAAACAGACATTTCCTTAGCAAACTCAGATATCTTAAGCATGTTGACGTCTCTAGATTATCCACTTGCAATAATATGGATTATGCTTGCTGACTTGACATGTGATCCAGTTACGATATCCTTGTGGATGTTGCACCTGAAGTCAAATGGAATCCTGAAAATGGATACAAGAATTTGAAGATTGTTGTAGAAATAGACAGCGACATAGATGCTCAACGAGCTGCTGAACAAGAATTAATACGTCGTCACAAGTCCTTAGGATCACTAAAAATTATCACTGACAGAGGACTACTGGTAACTCATGTTTAAATCACTCTCATTCTCCTTTTCTATTCTGATTTAATATCTCTTGTATGTGAGGTTTTAATTGTTGTTGTAATGATAGATGGCAGCAGTTAATGTAAAATGATCATTAGAATTGTCAGTTTTACTATTTTAGTTGGGATGGTCTGTAATTATGGTCAAAAGGAACTTGTTTAAGGTTTGCTTCCATGGAATAAGAAATTAGATGAACAGATGTTTGGATGGTTACAATTGTACGAACTTGACGGAACTTCTCCAGACCTTTATATCTATGCTATTATATCTAGTGAAATATCAAATCTGGCCTATCCCTGAGCGGAAGTCATCTCAGATTTCATTTTCCCTTTAGGCTTAGGGCCCTCAGTTCTTCAATAAAAAAGGATTTCTATAGGATTACATTTTTATGGGAAAAATTGGCAAAAATAACTTTATTTGATCTTAAAATAGAGAAAGATGCCCATGGCTCCTCTTTTCACCAGATTTGAGAAACTTACTTGTGTTAGAGCAGCTTATTTGATAATTTATGGATTTTCTTTTTCTTTAAATTTTATTGTACTCATCAGATATATAGTCAAGTTACTTTGCCTTTCATTTTCAATTTAGATGCATTTTTCTCATTTTATTGATTTGAAGCAAGTTTATAGTTGTTCAAATCTTATTAGACAACTGAGATGGTTGCATTTACAACTTCTTTCAATTGTCATAACGTTCCTATGTTGTAAAATCTCAACGGTTTCACAGATTGGTGATGTTGCAGTCCTTAATATCTCAGCAACAACATTAGCTGAAGATGAATCAAATGTCCAAAAGATTCCAGATGCAGAGAGCAAAGGTTTGCCATTATAAACTTGAGTTTCGTTGTCAGTATTTCATTTTTCCTGTTATTCTCCCTGTTAAGTTTTGTACTTCTAAACAAAACCTACCACTTTGCTCATTGTACTTCCTATTATATGTTAGACAAGTTAGATGAACTAGTTTCAAACTCAACTAATCCTAAGGTTTTGTTTTTCTTCAATTCCAAATGCTCCTGCTCCCTTATATGCTTGTCAGTTCCCTTCTTTGAAAATGTTTTGATGAGCATATTCTTACCATTGGACCGGCTTTACCATCAACTGACTGCTGTTGCATTCCCATCCGTTTTGCAGGGTTTCATTTTGATACAGAAGATGGGAACAAAGTACTTCCTGGTTTTCTTGATTCGATAATTGGAATTCAACGAGGTGAAACAAAGTCCTTTCCACTTGCATTTCCTGAATCATGGAGACAAGAACATCTCCGTGGTGTTCAAGCTCAATTTACTGTGAGTTTCTTTCTGTTTTATAAAAATTTATAATCATTTTTAATGGTGAACTAAAATTCTCCTATTGAAAAGAAGATTAAAAAAAAGTTGAAGATATGTCTAGAACATATGCTTGAACACTATAAATGTATTGTTTTTTACCAGTTAGTGTTTACATCTTAGAATTAAGGTCATCAATTTGGAATATGTGGTGGACTATTTTCTGACAGTTTAGTGGATTGAAATATTCACACGGACCATTGAGATGAAGCCTTCTTCCTTTGCTAATTTCTGGTGTATTTTCAGGTTGAATGCAAAGAACTGTTTTATAGAGATTTACCAAAATTGGATGATACCCTTGCTGATAAGCTTATTCCTGGATGCGCCACCTTGGAGCAGGTAAAACATTGCTTTTAAATCATCAGAATAGTTCTGGTTTGAAAAAATTTTCAACTAGAATTCCGCTGTTAAGACTTTTGGTGCACATATTGCAGGTTAGGGAAACATTATTACAGAAGTGTCAAGAAGTGGAGCAAACTGCCAAAGAACAAGCGACGGATAATGCGATTCTAGACCAGCTTTGCAAGGTCATTTTATGTACTGAAGTAGCAACATTTAGATTGGATTCATTTGTGAGGTCTTTGATTGGTGCTTCCCTTACTTGGACATTGGCTTTGTACAGCTGCTCAATGTCTTTGCATTTTATATGGGAACATTATCATCTAAGAAAAGTATTGTTATAACTTATTTACTTACGATATCTTGATGCATGTCAATATAGATGGTGGAAATTGATATTCCTCAATCATTGTTTGAGGATCAAGGTAGGCAGCTTTACGGAGCCCAACTTTTGCAGATACAGGTCAGTACTCCCTGTTCCTTGTTATACTCCCTGTTTCTTGTTAATGGTACTCCTAACCCAATTTAAAGTTCTAAGATCCACAAAAAATTAAGCATAATTTCATGATTTGGTTTTACAAATCTCTATGTGAATGAACGCAACCAGTTCTCATTCCAGCATTTTGTTATTGCAGGCAAATATGAAATTGAATGAACAGCAGTTGGCTGCTCTTTCAAGTCCAAAAGCAGTTAAGGAGTATCTGGAAACCCAGAGGGAGAACATAACCAGTATAATAAAACAGAATCTAGCTGTTGGAGATATCTTCAAACGTGAAAATTTGCAGGTATATATCTCTTGCTTATTTCTGGAACTCCCTTGTAAATATTAACTATTGATCGTTTTAGAACTACGAGTAAATGTATTGAACTTTGCTGCAGTTTTCAACCGAAGAATTAATCAAAGAAGTTGAAAATTCCATTTCTGAATTCAAACGACAGAAGCAAGAATATGACGAGGACCGTGTAAAAGAACAGGTTAGGATAATATGCCTTCATTTTCTTACACAATGTTGACCTTTTATGCCATAATGCAGAACGAGAATTCATATGGTTTTTTTCTTGCTGGTGGAACTTGGATAGGTGCAAGACATACTAGAAGGAGCTAAAGTTCTTGAATGGTTGAGAGAAAATGCAGAGATTCAGTACATAACCAGATGAGAAAGAAAGACAAGCTAGAGTTTCTGTATGTTTTGCTGGAGCTAGGTAGGAATTGCATTTGAGAGGCACTGCTGCGTCTGCAAAGTTTTGTATTGTAAAGACTAGATTTCTGTATAGCAATTGTTGTAAAAGAATGTTTCGGCAGAAGTGCTTTCGAGCAAAATCACTTTCTATAAAAACGCTTAATTACAACCATTCAAAATGCGGGTTGCGTTGTGGCTTTTTGACAGGGTAGTTAAGTTTATGACCCGTTGGTATCATACAGGAAATTAAGAACCTGTTCAGTTGCATTTTTCAAAACGGATTATTTTTTTTAATGATGGACAAAATCACGGATAAACAATCATATAAGACTAACACAGCATAAGCTTTATGAATTATAATATATGGTCTAGAAATAAAGAAAATAAAAATATGTAAGGACAAAATGCATGTGAAGTGCTTTTGGCTCGTTCAATGAACCCAAACATATTCCATACATTCTCTGTCTAGGCCACATGAAGCAAGCCCTACAAAGGTGCTTCCATTGGCCAGTTTTCAAATGATTTTCGTGTAAATAGTAACTTCTTCTCTCCCTCCTTTGATTTGAAACCCATTACGCGTTTTTGGGTCAGTAAATATAATTAATTGTATTTTTATCTTGATGGATTTCTCGTATATCCCATATTACCCTGTAATTTTTGTCCCTAGACAATGAAACAAGTATAGTCATCTGATCTCAACAAAAATTATTAAAATGACAACCATAATATTACATATACTTTGTCATGCTTTAGCTAAGGATACAAAGTGGGGCAATTGGGTCCAAAACTATATAATAAAGAAAAGTAATATAAATATTTTATTATATAGCAAAATATTTAGATGGGCAATCCCAACTACCAATCAATAAATAATAATTATGAAATGGGCAATATCCAAAACCTAATTTTGTTGAACTTTCTTTTGTTAAGTACCATCACTTTGCATGCTCATAATTTAATTATGCAATAAGATATTGACCTCTTTGATTCTTCGGCATGACACATAGCTAGCATCTAGCAAAGCAATGACCATGACTTTTGCTTCCAACCCAATCTTCGCATCATCATCTCATCTTGGGAATTTATTTTTTGTCACTATTTCAATACCCTTCTTTGCGAACTTAACCACAAAAATGCCCTTTCCATTTCAATTTTCCAATAGCGGTAGAAAGTCCTTTGTCTTACTACTTTTATATTCGTAACAACAAGTGCTTTTCACAACAAATATTGATTGCAATAATGATGGCTAAATTTGTATACACCATCAACCAGGCTTTGAAGCATCATTGATTGTGGTGATGGGTAGAAATTTAATGTCCTTTTAAACCAATCTACCTTTGTACTTGTTTATATGTTGTGCTTTATCAATGTACTGTTACCTTGCCTCACAAGATTACCCTCTTCATTGCTGGGTCATAGTTAATTTACAGATTATGATAAATTTGTTAATATTAAATCATAGTTAATTTTCCATAAAATTTATTAATTTCTTAATTTATTAACATTAATAAGAGCTATTAATACAGCTATGTACTGATGGAGTAGTCAAAACTACGGTGTGAGTCAACCCACGGGGACAAAAAGGTCAATTTATAAATTTGACTGATAGTGTCATTTTCGTAGATAACCCTAAAATCACGGGCAAATTACTAAGACAAATGTCCAGGACTATTAGATATTGCATGCCTCTCTGTATCTATTTCTATTTCTCTGTCCTCTGTTCAGTCTCTCTCACTCGTACTCTCTCGACTCTAAACACTGAAACCAAAAAAGAAAACTAAAGCTGTAGATCTGAAACCAGAGAGAGAGAGAGTTTCCCATCAGAAGCCTTAATTCCAAGTACTGATCTTGGTAAGAAGTTTCTTTCTGTTTCTTGTTTTGGTGGCAAATGCTGCATTTTGTCTCTTGATTTGTTGTTTTTAACTGTTTCTGGGTTATGTTTGTCTTGTTTTTGGGTGTAGAAGAGATCTGGGTTTCTTGATTGAGTTCATGTGGGGTTTTTGAGTTGGGATTTTTAGTACATTTAACTGTTGGTGGGGGTAGGATCAGTGACTTTATTTAGTGTTTGTGAGGCTGAGATCTTGTTTTGGAGACTATTTGCGTGATGTTTGGGTAGTTGATTGAGTTAATGAGACGGGTCTTTGAGTGAAATGGAGTGCAAAGCTTTGTTTGGTTGACGAGAAAAAAAGTGGGTAGAAGTTCGTTGCTTTGAGTAAAATGAGCAATCTTATTCTAGATGCTGAATTTTTATAGTTGAAGAGTTTGATATTTACCGAGTATCTGCTTCGATTTGATGGATTTTAGTTAAACTGAAGCAAGCTTTGCTTGGTTTCTGATAAAATATGGGCAAAACGCAGTAGTTTTAAAGGTGTGGGTTTGAGTAAAATGAATTAAGGCTCTGTAGTTGATTATTTATTATGTTATTTTACTTTTTTAAATGACCTAGATCATGCCAATTAAGCCAGCGCTTGCTTCAGGTTTTGATTGAAGATTGGCTTTTATTTCTTTGGTTACAATTTGGTGAATAAATTCATGCATCATATTCTCAAGTAGTAGTGCTTTACTTCATATTTTGGGTTTGTATAGCGTAAATGTCATAGCAAATTAATTGATTTGAAAATTGAGTTTAATTTGTTTGTCCGTCCATGTATATTGATTGGACTAATTTGCTGTAATGTTCTTTAATTAACCTGATTGCAAAACCTTCTACTGACTAGCTGATTGTCTCTGTCTGTGGCTATTGCAACAGGTGTGTATGTTTTACTTGTCCAGCGAACTGCTGTTACTTGCTGGCCAATTAGGTATATAGATTTTGTTTGCCATTCCTTGCTTGTGCAGTTTATCTATAATTTTTTAGAACGATATCTTGTCCTAATGGAAAGATAAAGTTTGTATTTGATTAAAGTGTGACACAGGGTAGGTTGTATTGGCTGAGTAATGGCGGTGACAGATACTGAAAATCCTCTTCTTGGAGAAACCACTTGCAGTTCTTTACTGCACAAACTACAGGTAATTTGTGTTCCTGTTCTTAATTTCAGTAGTTTTCTCAGTTTATGTTTGTGGCATTGGGGAATAGCCTTTAAACTGATCCAAGATTTTCTGTAGGAAATTTGGGATGAAGTTGGTGAAAGTGATGAGGAAAGGGACAAGATGCTGCTTCAGATAGAGAAGGAGTGTTTGGATGTGTACAAGAGAAAGGTGGAGCTGGCTACAAAGTCAAGGGCACAGCTTCTTCAAGCATTGTCAGATGCCAAAGTTGAACTTTCAAATCTTCTATCAGCCCTTGGAGACAAAAGCACTGTTGGAATTGTGAGTAATTACTTGGTTTCGGTCTAATATTTAGTGGTTAGAATGTTTGAATAGTGGAAACCATTATGTCGTAAGATATAGTCAAGTCAACTGGGTTACTTATGGATTTCTTTGGTTCTGTTACAGCCCGAGAAGACTTCAGGAACAATCAAGGAACAACTTGCGGCTATAGCACCACTGCTTGAACAGCTGTGGAAACAGAAAGAGGAGAGAGTAAAGGAGTTCTCTGATGTGCAGTCACAAATTCAAAAGATATGTGTAGAAATTGCTGGGAACTTGAACCTTTGTGATCAGGCTCCTCCAGTTGATGAGTCTGACCTAACCTTGAAGAAGTTGGATGAATATCAAACCCAACTCCAGGAACTTCAAAAAGAGAAGGTAAACTTTTAATTTCTGAAAAATATTACATTTGACATAAAATGATCATTTCTCTTGCATCTAATGTGTTACATGCATGGAATGGTTGTTGATCTGAATTTGCAGAGTGATAGGCTGCACAAGGTCCTTGAATTTGTGAGCACTGTGCATGATCTTTGTGCTGTGCTTGGCATGGACTTCTTCAGTACTGTAACTGAAGTTCATCCAAGCTTAAATGACTCTACCGGTGTGCAATCCAAAAGCATTAGCAATGATACACTTGCTAAGCTGGCTAAGACGGTGTTGGCACTCAAAGATGATAAGAAGCAGAGGCTTCATAAGGTACATTTTAAAGCTTTTTGGTTCATGCTGTTGGAGTTTATCTAATCTAACATGCATGATAGTTAACTGCTGGTACTGCTGGACGCTATTTCCTCATGGAAGCTGAAAGTTATTGAAATATCTGCCTCTAATCTTGTCCTGACTAATAATGAAGAAGCGGGGTGTCTGCGTTTATTTTAGTTCTACATTGCCAATTATTTTCTATTCACTTATCCATTTCAACGGCCATTTTTTTTCCATCTCTTGGAAAATTATCATTTGGTTTGCTGAATTAATATCATTTCTTCGTGTGCTGTGCCAATGAAGTTATGCTAAGTCTTGGACACTACTTTCACAGCTTCAAGAACTAGCTACCCAGCTAATTGATCTGTGGAATCTGATGGATACCCCCATGGAAGAGCGGAGTTTGTTCAACCATGTTACCTGTAACATATCAGCTTCTGTTGATGAAGTTACTGTCCCTGGTGCTCTTGCTCTGGATCTGATTGAGCAGGTATTCAAATTCAACAATGTCCATGAAACTGTATCCAACTATATTTATGCGGCTGTTTACTCATTTTATTGTTATTTCTTTGTTAGGCTGAAGTCGAAGTTGATAGGCTTGATCAACTAAAATCTAGCCGAATGAAGGAAATTGCTTTTAGAAAGCAAGCTGAGCTAGAAGAGATATTTGCTCGTGCTCATATAGAGATAGATCCAGCAGCTGCTCGAGAAAAAATTATGGCACTAATTGACTCGGGTAATGTTGAGCCTACTGAGTTACTGGCTGACATGGATAGTCAGATATCAAAAGCCAAAGAAGAAGTTCTCAGCAGAAAAGATATTTTGGACAAGGTTGAGAAATGGATGTCTGCCTGTGAAGAAGAGAGTTGGCTTGAAGACTATAATCGGGTACTTAGAATCTCTCTCTCTCTCTCTCTCTCCAAGTATGTGATTCATGCTTGCATTTTGGGTGTGTCAATTTTCAACATCACTAACTTTGGCTTGCTGAAACAGGATGAAAACAGGTACAATGCAAGCCGAGGTGCACACTTAAATCTAAAGCGAGCAGAAAAAGCTCGGATTCTGGTCAACAAGATTCCAGGTAAACTTGTTATGACAATTGTGTTTAACCTGAAAATTGAGTTTAACATACTCTCATTTTATTTTCACTGAAATAGGAAGAGTGCTTATTTCAGAGGGGGTGAGAGAGTTAGATTGGGAATGATTTTTGAAAGTCTCCATTTTGTGTATAACAACTAAATGAACTGTAATTGTAGATCTGTTGCTGGACTTGAATGTATATGCTAGTGGAGCTACATTGTGTGAATCACCTTAATTAAAACTCAAGCAATTTTGTTTCCGATGCTGATGAATGTATCAACGAATCTGAATCATATCCCTAGTCTTAGGAAAATTATGATGCTTCCATGTATTTGCTGCTCTGCACGTGTATGTGTAAGGTTGTCAGTTAATTCTTTATAGTAATAAGTTTTTTTGTGGCCATTTAGCTCTGGTTGATACCTTGGTTGCCAAAACTCGGGCTTGGGAAGAAGATCGTGGCATATCATTCGCTTATGATGGCGTCCCTCTCCTTGCAATGCTTGATGAATATGCCATGTTGAGGCAGGAGCGAGAAGAAGAAAAGCGGAGAATGAGGGTTAGTTTTATTGATTGTTTGGTTTGATTCATGTGCGTAAGATTGAAATTTAGTTTTCTTAGAAAACCTTTAACTGTCACAGAGTTTTTGGTTCTGTCAAATTTTTCATTTTCAACTTCAACATTTTGCTGTTACCATTCTGTATTATTCCTTCCTGTACTGAGTGGGGTTGTAACTTGTGGGTTTCATAGGAGTCGAAGAAGTACCATGAGCAGCAAAACACAGAACAAGAAGCCATATTCGGTTCAAGGCCCAGCCCTGCTCGACCTGTTGGGACAAAGAAGGTTGTGGGTCCTCGTGCAAATGTTGGTGCCAATGGAACTCCAAGCAGACGGCTATCACTAAATGTTCATCAAAATGGCAACAGGTCCGCAGCTAAAGATGGGAAGAGAGAGAGCACAGGCAACAGGCCAGCTGCTCCTGTCAACTACGTTGCCATATGGAAGGAGGATTCGGCCTCTTATTTATCGGGTTCTGACCAAGTTCCGGCTTCACCATAATAATACAAGAGAGAGAGAGAGAGTTGTAGGTTTAGACCCTTGTGATATTACTATTGTTATTACTAGGTCTGCCGTAGTAGAGATAATAGAGACCATGAAACACTAAGAAGTGACCAGAGAGTAAAAGTGCTTTTAGCGGTGTATGTTATATGCTTATAAATTGGCTTTTCGTATCTGTTTTCTAAATCATGATTTCTATTTGCACTAAATTACTTGTGATAGAACTTAGGGAAGTACTTTATTGTGGGTCTCAATACCCCAGAGAAAAGCCCATTCACCAAGTGCATATAATGATGGCTTCGTTAATTAATGTAATATGTAGGGAAGGGGTATACTATTCATCGACTAGATAATAATGTAAACATACGTGTGTGTATATATATATATAAATAAATTGGGGAATGCATATCATTCCTCCATTGGATAAAGCAATGTCAGTTTTGTAATATAGTTATCGTAATTTTATGATTATAAGTTCATTAGTCTATTTATTTTATTAAAATATTTAATTTGTGTTATATTTTAATATTTTTAAAAGGTTTCAATAATTAAATTTTAAAACTTAATAAAAAATAAAAAATTTAAATTATGTAATTACAACTGAATATGTTTTGCATGCACGGCCTTTAATCTTGTTACGAAATGATAACAACATTTATGTGTGTACGACGTATTTTGATGTCCTAATAATTATTTATATATATATATATATATTAATTTTTTAATTTAACAATTTAAAAGAATTGACTCGAAATGCCACCTAATCCACCGCAAAATTATAAAAACAAAATTCCAACTTTCAAACCTTCGCGTCTAAGATTAATCTTCAACGACGTCGTTTCTATCAACTTCTTTGTTCACCAACGATTCGACTCTACGCGCAAAATCTCTCTCAAACAAAGCAAAACTTGTGGTAAGGTAAGGTAAGGAAGGTAAGGTATGGCGAGCGAAACCGAGCCAGCGAAGCTGCTGTTACCGTACTTACAACGAGCCGATGAATTACAAAAGCACGAGCCTCTCGTCGCTTACTATTGTAAGTTCATGAACTTTACGTTTTTTCTTTGCATGTTTTAAAACCTAGGGTTTTTTTTTTTTTTTTGGTTGGTTTTGGCTTGATCTCTCTGGTATTAGTTAAAATATAACGTCTTTTTGGAACTTGTTCATTATTTAGGTCGATTATATGCGATGGAGAGAGGGTTGAGGATTCCACAGAGCGAGCGGACCAAGACGACTAATTCAATTCTTGTCTCTCTCATGAAACAGCTTGAGAAGGTCTCTTTTTCAAATTTTTAAGCAGTATAATTTTTATGTTCTATTATTTTGATATTATCAGATTCTTTTTTCTTTTAATTGGAAGTTTATTTGTGATTAGATGGGGTTTTCCATGAAATTTTTGAGTTTTGATATATGGTATTGATCATGGATGTGTTTAGTCAAATGATTATGCTTGTTTTCTGAGAAAGCGAGGGACAGTGAAGTGGCTGAAAGTTTTCATTTTTAACTGTGTGAAGTAGAGAAGCAATGTTTTGTTGAGTTGTAGTATTGCACCAGTACCGAGGCTCTGGGTCATTGTTGGTTACTCAGTTGCCTAATTTGTCTGTGCAACAACAATGATTGGGATCCGCTTTGCAGCTTAACCTATTATGGAGTGTTTCTGCTGCCTGTATTGCCCTCACATTATACAAGCTTTTATTTTATAGCGAGAAACATTTTGTTTTTGATAGAAATAAATTGTTTGTTTTATTGTTATGTAATGCTTTTAAGTAATCAAATGGTTTATTTAGTTCTGGGTTGTGGAGTTTCCTCTGATTTATATCATTTTCTCGGCCATTCTGGTGGAAATTGCTCACCTTGTAACTGTTATTCAATCAAATGTAAATTTGAGTTATAAACTCATCACATTCTTCTCCCCAAACAGATTTATTCTCTTGCAGACTCACGGTTCTCATTTATCTCTACATTTTTATCCCAATTGATGACCAATGGTATTGGTCCTTTACAGGATAAGAAGTCACTGCAGTTGGGGCCTGAAGACAATTTGCACCTGGAGGGATTTGCTTTAAATGTTTTTGCCAAGGCAGACAAGCAAGATCGTGCTGGACGAGCAGACTTGTATGACAAACTCTTTTTACTTATATGTGGTTTTGTATAGTTTGGCATCTGGTTCTTATACTCAGTAATCACATGTAACTGTAGCCTTAGTTGCATAAATAATTGGTGTTTGTATGTCTTATTGTGAGGCACATGCAGAAGATTGCCTTGTGTCCTAAAGCTCTTTCTGTGCTTCTTTTGTATTTGCTTCATGAATCAGTTGGATTTAAAAACATGGGATTAGGGACCAGTGGGAAGCTGTTGACGGTTGGTTGTTTAGAAGTAGAATAGGTGCAATCTAGGGTGCATGTAAATGAAAGGTTCAAAATGGTGTTAATATAGAGGAGAATATCCCTTAATATAATAAAATAAGGACAACAATTGATGTTAATCTGAGTGATGTGCCACATGATCCTATAAGTCATCTGGAATTGAAGGTTGTCCATCATCTCTACCTTACCTCGAGTGTCGTGCATTTTTTTGATAAAAGGAAACTCTTCGTAGTTGGTTAAGGAGTCTAAGGCTGCTCGTCATCGACCAAGTCTTTGATCATCAGTGTATAATTATGATGACCATGGCTACTGGAAAAAAATATTCAGGAGTACTTGAATGCTGGTCTCTTTATTCACATTACCTGTGCAAATTTTGCATTTTCTAGATTTTCATTTCTTTATAAGTTCATTCATATTTGTAAATGACCCAGTAGTTAAATCTTTGGAGCTTTTTACAGGAATACTGCAAAAACGTTTTATGCTGCTAGTATTTTCTTTGAGATTCTAAACCAGTTTGGTGCTCTTCTGCCCGATGTGAGTTTATAATCATTCTATGTTCTCATCAAAGCTTCATCTACTCAAATCTTATAGGTTTATGTCATCTGAAGTTTGATGATCTTTTAACTTGTACTTGATGGATTCTCTGATATATTTTATGGAAATCCTTTACAGCTTGAGCAGAAACAGAAGTATGCAGTTTGGAAAGCTGCAGATATAAGAAAGGCTTTGAAGGAAGGAAGGAAGCCTGTCCCAGGCCCTCCTGGTGGAGGTGAAGATCTGTCAATTCCGCCAAGTACACCTAGTGGTTCATATGTATGTTTCTAAATTCAATAGCTGTATAGTCCCGAGCTTTTGACTCAAACAAAACATATATATGCATGTTCCTTGCACCTTCTTTTAGCACTTTCAGCCTCATTTCTGACGATTAGAACTGATTATGGTAAAAGAGAAGTCTGGATGAATAGGAAGGATTCATGTATATAATAATTTGAAAAATCTTGACTTCTTGGTGCATAAACATAATGATAAGGAAAAACATGTTGTCGTCTGTGACAAACAATTGTTCTTACTATTGGTTGATGCATGATGTTAGAAAGGCATATTTAAATTTGATGTTTATTTTTAGATAATTTTGAGTGAATTTAGCAGTATAATTTAGCTGTCTTAGTATCTTGTTTTATCTTTTTTTTGCTAAATGCATTCAGGAAACGCTAGACACCATCTGTCCTATTTTAAAAGCTTTTGATAAGTTTGTTCTTCAATCGTAAATCATGATAGAAAGTGAAATTGACTGGTTTTTCACTGAAATAAATGAATTTTTGTAGGTTCCAATTTATTTTCGTTTTCGATGAAAGTAATCAATGAAATCTAGAATTTCTTGACGAGTCTTCAACTATATTTTTTACTTTTGCAGGATCTTGGAACGAGTGAAACCACAATTAAGGGTCCTGGATCAGATTCCAATTCATCATCTCAGTTCCATGATAAAGTTAATCATTATTCTGCAAATGTTCCTCCACCACCACCTCAGTTCCGTGATGAAGTTAATCATTATTCTGCAAATGTACCTCCACCACCACCTCAGTTCCGTGAGCATTCTGCTGATATTTCTCCATCACCTCCTTCCCATGATTTTCATCTGAATCCGCTGAGCAGATCAGATAGTTCTACGTACTCTCACCCTAGCGCGGGTTACACTACTCATGATTTTCCTCCTCCACCTGCAAACAGATCAGAGAATTCAACATATTCTCAGCAATACCACCATCAATCCTACCCTCAAGAACCCCAACAAAATTTGCCTCGTAATTACCCATCTCAGGAAACTCCCTCTTACAATTATCCCAACTTCCAGTCTTATCCGAGTTTTACTGATAGTAGTCTCCCGTCAGTCCCGAGTCATTATCCTTCTTACTATCAAGGGTCTGAGACTTCCTACTCTCCCCAGTCAGCTGCTCCCACGACAAATTATCCGTCAACTTCGCAATACACTGCAAGCAGCAGAAATGGGACTATCTCAGAACCTGGCCCAACTGCAGCTCAAAAATATCAATATGACAGCAATTACCAGCCCCCGGCTGAGAAAATTGCTGAGGCACACAAGGCGGCAAGATTTGCAGTTGGAGCCTTGGCATTTGATGATGTATCAATTGCAGTGGACTACTTAAAAAAATCACTTGAACTGCTGACAAATCCCTCTGCTAGTCATTAAGTTTTGTGTTTCTCTGGCCAGGTCTTATCAAGTGGTGTTTCTTCCTTCGATCTCTAGCTTGTATATGGTTTGATCTGTAAAGGTCTTTGGACACCTGCATTGCACAAAAGAAGGTTTACTGCCTTGACTAGATGATTTGAATGAAAGATCTTCATGTTTTCCTTCAAATTTTAAATTCCAGATTATATTGTCAGAAATTTGTTTGTTCATAGTAAATGATTGTAACATGTATACGTGGGAATGTGTCTGCCTACTACCTCTCAGACCTAACACCCATCTAACTATGCCTTTCGCTTGTTTGCCTTTCTGTTTATAAATTTTTCAATAGCCTTTTGGCAAGTGTTCATCAAAGGCTGTTCCTTGGGCTTTGCTTTCAAAATAAATTGAATCAAAGGGCCATCACATTTATGTCAAACAGAGTAGCTGTGTGTTCTAAGCTAAGGAAAGTGATACCTGATGCTACTGTATCAGAAAGGAGACTCCAACTAAATCAGCGAAAGGGTGAAGGACCCAAATCCAATCCTGTTGGAGGATGTATGAACTCTGCTAAACCTCTAGAAAAACATCAACCAAAACTTTCTTGGTTTCATTCCCTCCATGGAATTCTCAATTCAACTCTTCATTGTGTGGCATTAGGTCTCTACAATCAGTTATAAAATGTTCTACTGGATCACCAACGCAGTCTGCATGCTTCAGGACGATGAACATGGTGTCACAATCTGTTTGGGTCACAGGTACTACTATTACTATGTTGCTTTTTCCTGGAAAATCTAGGAGAAACGAATATTCATCTGCCTGCTGTTATATCCAATGGGTGATTAAGATATATAAAATCAATTTTCAACATCCTAAAGAGACTTTTGGATGATGCAACCAAGTAAATTATTGTTAATATCATAACAGAAACTGATAACTGTCAGCATAGCTAACAAGACTTGCATCTGAGTAATAACCAAAAAGACATGTAAGCTATGATAATTTAACGTCGCATATTAAAAATGAAACCAGACAAAACGAAGGTGGCTTTGTCTTATTTGCTTTGTATCGATTAAGTTTTGTGCTGAGGCTGCTCTTGGCTTCATCACCAGCCACACTAAGAATTATATGTCCTAGTAACAAAGGTGGATAAGCCTAGACTTTGTCTATATATGTTTAAAAGTAAACATGTTCCTCATTTCAGAGAATCAAAAACAAGTTGATAACATTGACGATAATAACTAAGCTCTCTTTCCTGGAAATTGTGCCATTTTCCATCGAAATTCTGTCATCTTGGAGGACCCGTCAGACTATACTATATAATAAGCCCCTTATACGAAGAACAAATAAAAACCATATTTTAACATGGGAGGAAGCTTCTCTTATTTTAGGCAATCTTCAACCCCCCAACGGTTGCCAAAAGAGGACCCCGATGATCAAAATGCTGGTTTAGCGACATCGATTATCAAGTTCATGAAGCCTAAATGCCTATGGGTAGATGAAGAAAAAGACAAGATGCAGGTGCACTCAGAAGCGAAGAAGCAGCAGCAGCCGATAGGTCAAGCTAAGGAGCGTACTTTAGAGGAATGGCTTTTAGCTTCACCGAGCTTGAACAAGAATTACAGCAATGGAGGTGAATACTATGTTTTCAAAAGCTTCTCTTCTCCCATTCCAAAGGTTCATATTCATTCATCTTTATATGGAGATAAAGCAGATTACATCTCTAATTCTCTTGAGAGATTACTTAAAGTTGATCAAGTAGAAAGACAAGAAGAGCTGATCAGTAGAAGCCAAAGTGGGAAGATAAAGAAGAGTGTGACCTTCAGATTACCTCAAGAGTCTGACATATTCATATTTTACTCACCAAAGGAGGAGTCTGTGGAGTGACTTGACTCCTCACAGAATTTTGTAATAAACTTAATTTCAAGCAAAGATTCATTGTTTTTGTTTGGATTTCTTAGACTTTCGGGTTGTGGATATGTAAGATGTGAGTTACATTTCATTAAAGAAACTGTCGAGTTTCATTTTAGCTATTGGTTTAAGCGAATTTGGCAAGAACTACTTGAAGATAAATATTAAATGAATAGCACCACTCATTTGCATTGGTCAGATGGTTAGAATATATTGTATTTAAACATCTTGGTCAAGGAAGAGAAGGGGACAAAACCGGCCAATTAGTCTAAAAGTACTGTTGGAAAAGAAGGCAAAATCTTTTCAATCTTCGTAACTGAAATAACTACCATCATCTTACCCTACCCTTCTCCTTTAAATTAAACAACAGAAAGCGAGGGAAAAAAAGAAAACATTGAAAGCAACTATAATCAATGGCATTTGAGAAACAGTTAGGTACAAAAGCAAACCCTTTTATTCATAAAAAGTAACACATATTTAGACATACTAATTAGTTACAAAGAAAGCAAAATGAAAGAGGGTTGGGGGTTTACTAGCTTTATTTACTTTTGAATTATTTGGATTGAAGGGAACACAATTTCAAGGTTCATATGCATTAAGATAATTAAACACACAGTCAATGTAATGACACACAAAATACACTCATAAGGATAATCAAAAGCTATTTTCATTTTTATCTAAGCAAAAGAAAGGGATGCGACAATGTGGAAGAATTGTAGCTTTTCTATTAGCTCTTTAGCATGGTTTGTGCCGCGTCGCTCCACCCGTTTAAACAGCTCTTCACTAAGCTGATCACCAATGTGTGCATCAACGAGAACTCCGGCCACACTCCGGCAGCTGTTGGCGAGGGCTCGACCCACCTCGGATGCGTCGTCTGGCTGGTTAACCACCAGAGGACTTCCTCCTTTGAATACCTCTAGCTTGTTGATTGTAAATGAACCATTTGCTTCAACTATCTCCTTGAAATCTTGTAAGCTTGATGCGTAAACTGGTATGTTGAATGTGTCACGTTTTTCACTAGTAACAAGGCCCTATAGCATTCATGTATAAAACTAATTTCAGAATAGCCCAATCAAATGGGCCTAAATGCTCAACACAGAATAAACGAAATCACATGGACCCAAGAGAACCAACACTAACAAAAACCATGAATACCTTATGATAATCTGTGGACCATATCTTGATTATAGTAGTTGATTAAGGGACAAGATCATACGTAAATGTACTCTAACACTGTTTGAAGACATATCTGGGCCCAACTTTAATTTCAACGTTATCTGATCAACCATGATTTGTGATCATATGTTCATCCAATCGGGTTGTTTCTTGTCCTGGTACAGAACATGATTGTGTTGTGCAGCATTTATGAATCTACTGATTTACTACTGTGATCAGTAAAATTGCACACCCACTTTAGCAAATATTTATCATCCTGCCGACGAGATGATTGACACATGGATGGCTAGATTTCTCTGGGGGTTGCATCAAACGGCTAGGATTGATGTGGGTTAATCATGACCAATGACAATTCATGATAAGAGCTAATGAACCCAAGCACACTTAATCATATCAACCCTTTTTGCATGGTGTTTTCTTACTTTTTGGTCTGCCAACAAAAATGCATATGCATATGGCATTACCCAAGTCCCAAAAGGAGGTGCCCAAATCTTACACACTCAGTCACAAGAATGCTAAAACGTTTCATGATCAAGATGATTACCTCAAGGACAAGATCATTCCAAGCATCCTGAAAGTGGGTCCCAAACAGAAGCCCTGGCCCTCCTTGGTCCGTAGGGTCAGATGAGGTTCTGCCTAAGCAGACAAGAAACATTGACCCACCTCTTCTCATCTCCTTTGATCTTGATCTAAGAAATGCTGCCAAGTCTGTTTGGAATTGTTTCTTGTATTCATTTGCTATCTGCTCATTTGCACCGTGGATGAATACTCTTCCTTTGTTATATGCGGTTGATCTCTTGTCAAGAACACTCTCTGG
Source organism: Cedrela odorata (assembly GCA_035584115.1). Classification (NCBI taxonomy): domain Eukaryota; kingdom Viridiplantae; phylum Streptophyta; class Magnoliopsida; order Sapindales; family Meliaceae; genus Cedrela; species Cedrela odorata. Next base: position 10,974 of record JAXCLQ010015390.1, on the reverse strand, counting down.
CACCTTTGTTTCAAGCATATTATATTGTTAGTGCGAGTGTTATAGACCTTAGATTATTAACAGGCAGCAAACCAGAGAGTGATTTTGAGAGTGTTTTCATCACTCTTTAAAATTTAGATAGCACTAAGATTGTTAAAAGCATTTCTGATTATAAGAAATCCTTATGAACTTATCCTTTGAACTTTTTACTAAGTTGTCATTTTCCCATGTCGCATGACTTGTTTCATCTAAAACAAAAGCAAAGGCATTTTTTCAAAAGTGATTTTGAAAAGAAGTGTTTTTGAAAAGCAGTTGCTTTCAATAAGTTTCAACCAAGAGGACAATATTGTTAATGTAGTAACTTTTTGACCTTCTGAAAGCCGGCAAAAAATCAGGACTCTCTGTCGAATCGATTATATACAACATATATTTTCTTGCCTAATTTTTACTATTATTATACTTCACACCCCAAAAATCATCCTAGGGAACAAACTATTTATTATTATTATTATTTTTATACATATCTTATTACCAAACTTAGAACAGTGTATGTAATAAAATAATAATGCACCTTGACCAAATATTATGTACGTACGTCACAGTCACAGTTCACAGTCACACCTAAGTTATCAAGAAAATCACCTGAGATAGCCAATGCAAGGAGAATGCAGAGTGGAAAAAGTCGATCGATCTCGTCGGAAAAAGGCGCCGGTAAAATGATCCAGGGACTCCGGCTGCGAAGTAAGATCGGTGGTTATCGGAAGCTAGACATTCTTCCATGCTACTACCTATGGGAGGGAGGAGCTGAAAAAGAGTGTTGAAGTCATTGCTAGGGAGGTCGGAGAAGAAAGCTGAAAACTCAGGTGGCTCGTAACCGGAGGCCTCGTAGCGTTTGCTGATGTGTTTGATGATAACGTCGACGATGTAGAGTGTGTTGTTGCCGCATGAACACCCTAAATCTGCGACGGAAAAGGTGACCTCATCAGATGATGGCTTTAGTTGAACACTGTCTAGGGTTTCTCTGAGTAGGTGGAGCATGGATCGAGCATGTATTGCCTGCATGAACAAGAGAGAATAAATAAATTAACATAAAATAATCTCACAGAAGAAGAAACAATCGAAACATGAAAATTTAGAAGAAATCAACGTACAAATGAATGAAGGCAGAAGAGTTAGTAAAAAAAGGAACCTGGGCTTGAGAGTTATTGGCATAGCTAGCTTCTCCTTTGCCTCCTTTCATGCTAAGTATGGTCTCAAGCTTTCTTTCAGAAACAATAACATCATCTCCTTTGGAAGCCATGACTGTATTTTATATATGTAACAGCAGCAAGAGCTAAGAATAGATAAGTTCTTTTGCTTGCAGCAGTTTGTTAACTTGTATGTTACTTGTAGAAGTGCTTGTGATTTTGTTTTGTGGGTATGTGACGAGACTAGGCAGAGAGTTGAATATATAATAATAATAAAGGGAGGATCTAGAAGTGTAGTTTTGTGTAGTAATTAGATATTATAATTAGAAACAAAACCAAATATATATAGAAGTTAAAAATCTAACACTCACATATGGATCTCACATGCAGTTAGAGACAAAGCAAACCCAAAATTGACGCCGGATTTTCCATGTTTCCGATCTCTATGTAGCCCCATAGTTGCCGGAATTTCAGATTGCATGACAGAAATATATACGTATAGGAATAAGAATGGTTATTATAAAGAGAAGATCGATTTCATAGTATAAGACCAAATCAAAGAAATAAATAAATAATTATAAAGTAAACACAAATATTGTTCATCCCTAGTTACTCTAATTAATTTTGATTGTATTGTATTCAACTTTCAATTGCGTGCAAAAGGTAAATACTTTGTGGCCCCAAGCTAACCCTAAATAAGCCAACACCAATCCTTGTTATACAATTCAATAATCAAGTAGCTTTCCATTAGAAGAAAACAAATATTACAGAACTGCAAATATTTGTTAAGTACATGCTTGGAGCCATTGTTAAGTATATGCAAAAAAAAAAAAAAGAAGGAAAAAAAAAAAAAGAGGTTTTCGAGCTATGATGTAATTTGCCTCTTTATTGCATGTTGCATGCATGCCGAAGCTATATATATATATATATATATATTATGCATGCCGAAGGTAAAAAATTGTAAATTAACTACAAATAATTATTGAGTAATTATCTCCTAAACAATACGTATAAAGACACCAATTAACAAACAAATTAACAAACCAGATAATCAGAAGATCGATGATGATAATCACTATGTTTCTTAAAGTTATTACTAATGCTAATTTCTTTCAAATAATTATGGCTCAAGAGAATGATTAGGAGGTGTTGTTGCTACAGTAAAACCAAAGAATATTAGTCAGCCATGCAATGAAACTTTCTCTTTTTTTCATTAAATATTGTTTAATTAAAGTTAATTATTTTGATTAATGAGAAGACTTTAAGGGATAATGGGGATCAAAGAGATCAATTAAAAGCTTAATAATGATTAATTATTATTTAATTTAATTTAATTATTATTAAACCATCACCCCCACCCCACCCCACCTGAAATCAAGGTTTAGATTTTAATTAATTACCAGTGAATGTGTGTACTCCATTTAACTACTAACTAGACTAGTAGTCTTTGCTCTTGTTGGATTGACGTTGCTTGGATTCTCGGACAAAAAGTGAAATGCCGCCACTACTCGCATTTCAGCATTAGGGTTTCACGCTCCTCCCAGTCCCAGGAACAACAAATTAATTAATTAACTTCCCCTCATTTATTCGTTTTGTTTTGGAAAGTATGATTAGATTTAGACGCCTTCAAAGAAGGAAGTCAAAAGAGCAGAATTTAGAGAGGAATAATGGCAGTACTGTAACCCTAATTTTGAAAGTCCTACTCCTAGCTAGCTAGCTAGATATCTAGCTAATCAAATATTGAACAATCTAAAGAAAGACCAGGGATTTTCTTTGTTAAATTATATATAAGTAAATTAACGTGACCCCCACTCCCATAACTAAATTTGTTGCAGCATTCTCAAAGCCATAAACTGGCCGTGATAGTCGCCGGTTCACGTGAATCTAGGTCGGACCACCATGCGTATGGTCTTCTTCTTCTTCTTCTTCTTCTTCTTCTTCTCCTCGATGTTTGATCTGCTTCTTTATAGATGGCTTCTGCTTTAACTGCTAATTAACTACCCCTATACTTTTACGATATTATAGCTTTTGCTTGTAGCTTACTAAATACAACTTCCATGTTAAGTTACTACAACTAGTCATGATTAATGATAAACGTACGCTTTCACCCACTCTTTTTTTTTTTACTTTTTGAGGGTTTGGAATGGCGAATGGTATGCTTCTTCTGTTCAAAATCAAAAACTGGAAAAAGAAAAGTAGTACCGGCATTGGTGGTGTTTGATTGGCCAGAAATGGTTGTAGGTAATAAATATATATTGTATTATATAGCTGTGTTTTTTGACAAAGCGTGGAAAAGCTTCCAAGTGATCAGATAACAAATATTGGTATGGTGGAATGGTCAAAAAGAAAAGAAAGCAAGCAAGGAATCTAGCTACCTACATAGATAAGATAGATTTATAGTTACTGTTTGTATCATATCATAGAGATTTTGTCTATCATATTTATATTTACCATGGACAACTTCCCATTTTTGAACCTTGTGATCATATGTATATACTTATACATATACACCCAAAATATAAATAAATAAAAAGAGTTGAGGAAGATCAATCGATCAATCAAACCATAGAGAAATCCCTTTTTAAGTTGGATAAATTCTTGTTAAGCAACCATTTGAATTGAATTGAATTGAATGGAATGGAATGGATGCTATTCTTTTTACTGCGAATATATGGTACGATGCTTTGAACTCACAGTCACATGCATTTTCAAGAAATCAGACTCTATATAGATTCTGCAAATTAAATGAAAGGAACAATCTTCCTGTAATTATTGAAACTGCAGTAATGGTTTGGTTCTGGATTTATCAGGCAATACCTATACATATAGGTTGGGTACAGTCACGACAATACAAACATATATAATTAATAAATATATTCAAAATTTAAAACATATATTAACAAGAAGAAACACTTACCATGTTTATAGGACTTTTGACCTCTACTCATACATAGCTTGATTAAATTAGTGAACATATATAGATATGTAGATTTTATTGATGTCTGTTATTGATAGTTGATTGGATCAGAAACATATGAAATTCTATACACTACAAGTGAAGCTAAGCAAAGCAACCATGTATTAATGGAAATTAAATGGGATCAAATCAATCAGCAAGCAACCAAAATCTTTTAAAATTGATGTCTATTGACCCCTAAGATATAGAAGTATTAGGCTAGCAGCAGCAAGTTCATGGGTTTTGGAAATTGCAGACATCTTCGCATGAAATTCTGGTTTTCAATTTATTATCAAATTATAGTGTTGTTAGATCAAGGACATCGATCACATCATTTCTTCAATGCATCTACAATTTTATGCTCTGCCCATTTATGGGATTTTCTATTTGAAAAATTAATCTAATTTTACTCCATAACTTTGTTTATAATATTGTTAATGAACTAATAATTGTTACTTTTAACATTTAATATTTTATTAAACACTTGTCTATTTCTCAATAATGATAAGTTAAATCCTATAATGCTTCAATCCTAAACCAATCTATCATTTCTTTATTGAATATCACTTTTTAAAGATGAATTATGACGTAGCCAAGGCAAATTCATCATTTGAAAATATTGTACAATTAGATCTCAGCATAGTAAGACTTGCTGATAAACGTCCCAGTAACATTATAATGGCATCGAATTTGATACTTTTGCCACTGTAATCTGTAAATAACGAATGATAGCTAACACAAAAGACTTAATTTGGCAGTGCCAGCAATCGCTAAAAAATCTGAAGAAAATACAGGGGAGATGTCATTTTATAATTTACTTAGCCATAATTCAACAGAAAGTCTGAAGCACACAAAATGAGCATGAACAATTTCAATTTGAATTGCTAATGAGATGACGATGACCATACATACTAACACTAAGACTAAAGCTACTATGCTACAATACAAACATCTCTGGCACTCCCTTACAAATCAAAAGTTGGAGCACCCATTTGTCATAACCTATTTTTACCAGATTAACCAGAAACTGGCCGAAAAACGCCTTTGAGTTCATCGTAAAACCATCTGCAGTGCAAAAAGTTTCTACCATCAGACAAAAAACAAATGACAATACAAGTGAACTCATTTTCCACTTTAAACAAAATATCAAGGAATATATGACAACTCCATATGTCAAGCCTAAAAGAACAGCTTTGAGGTTACATGACAGAACTTCAGAAAATTACTTTTCAAGACATGTCTTAAGAGAAGCATCCTTGGCACAAATCTTCCCACTTGGAAGAAGTTATATTTATTGCTGTCGCCAAACCTGATGCTATCCCACTCCAGTCAGCATTTTTCAGACATTTACCTCAAAATATTATAAATAAATATAGTCTTCACTCCCAGTCTCTCTCTCTCTCTCTCTCCTCTCTTCCCTACCCAAGAGTGTTTCCATCATACAGATTTGCTTCCCAAGCATATCGGTATGATATTAAGTTCTAGTTGTGTATAAAACAACTTAACAAGTAAAATTACCAGTATCCTAGGGACTATCTTTAACAGGAAAAAGAGAACCAACATGAATGCAGAAACATATCATGCATCTTTTGAAAAGGAATTGTAAATCATGGTGAAGGGTCTGTATAGTTTGAATGAAATAAAGAAACTTACTGGCACAAGAACACTGGCTGTCTTCCTTTATTTGCTTCATTTCCTAATTGATTTAGTCTTTCACTCTCTTCCTTAAACTTGCCAGGAGGGAGAACTTCACATGGGCATTGAATCAAGCCAGCCATTACAGTGCTCTCGTTATTAGATTCATAGAGCTGCATATAACACGTATGTTAAAATGAAGACTAATATGCATAATAACATTAAGTACATCCAATTCACGAAAAAGGAGAGGCAGATTTTCAATTAATAAATCAGAAGGCCATTAACTTGGGAGTGTTTCCCTCTCCCCCAGTAAACCAGTAGGCAAACTACCCAAATGCATGTTTACATTAAAATTAATCTAGATTAAAAATACACATAAAAATACATTTCAGAAACCAATTCACCTCATTGATTTCGGGGGCACATGGGCGGCCAACTGCCTCTGGCAAGTCACTGGGAAAGAAGCACCTGTTGACCATAACCAACTTTGATCCAGTTCCAGTATCCTCCCACATGGACTGCAATAGAAAATCAAAACTTCTACGCATTAGAAAGCAAAAAGGAAAAGTATACATATAAGAAAATATTTGTACAGATTAGCAAGTAAAATGAGTTCCAGGAAATGCACGATAATATGCTTGCCTGAAGTTTAGATGGTATCAATTTGTCATGGCTAGAATGCAAAAGAGCATGATCCTGCACTTTATACATTACTCCACCAATGCAACAGGACTGATAAAATTTTTTCCCATCCACAATTTGAAGTACGTCACCAATCCATTCTACATTGTGGAAGGCATTAGAAGAAATCAAAGAATTCCCAACAGGGTTTGGCCGTGCTACAACTTGCTCGTCTACCTTATCTGTAGAGTTGTTTTCATGACAATTCTTTAAAGAAACTTCAGCACAATTCGGCAGATCTGTACAGACAACTTGTGAATTGTGTGTAGGTTGTGACAGATCAGAATCATTCCTAATTGTCTCTGAAAATGTAGCAGGAGGCTGTAATTTCGATTCAGATGTCAATTTCTCTGAGTGCGTAGATGGTTCACATACTTGAGTAGGTTGAGTTAGTCCCTCACTAGAACCAAAAGGAGGAGAATCACAAACAACCCCCAAAGAATTTGTTGAGTTATTTAGGCAAGTTCCAGATGAAGTTTCCTGATCCGTATATTTTGTGCTTACAAAATTACCCCCTTGTGTTGCTCTCATATTGTGTATTTTTGAATCAGACACAAACTCAACGGAGTTGCTACCTACAGCACCAGACCCAGCAGAGCTTCCATTTACCGTTATCTTCTGCTGATTATTGACCTTTGGATCTACAGGTCCAACTTTCTTATCAGAAGAAGACTGAAGAACTGATGTGTTAGTAGGCATTTTTGGTGCATTGATACTTCTCATGACACGACCATATTTCGGGGGCAAAGGCTTTCCACTGCTTAATTTCAAGCAACTCATGCAGTGCCACTCACCACCTCTAGGGACACCTTTATGATTATTTATTTGCAGACATTTTAAGTGAAAACCTTTCTCACAAGCATCACAAAGAACTACAGTTTCCACCTCATTGGCAGTAAGTTTGCATATTTGGCAAGTCAAAGCCTTGTTCATATATTCCCTAGAAGGAGGAGTCCAAGTGGGATGCTCAGGAAGCCTCGGATGCAATAGCTTCTGAATAATTTTAGCAATTTCATTGTGATTGTTGCCAAATTGTGGAGTTTGAACAAGAGTTGTGCCTTGTGAAGCATGATGCATAACAGGCATATTTCCCGATGCAGTTTGAGTAATGAATGGTCTAAAGGTCTGATCTCTTGCAGCTTGAGAGGCTGTCCGTGACAGATCAGCAGCTCCCTCAATCTTTACAGGAATATGATTTGGCACCTTGTTTTCTGGTCCAGGTTTAGCCAACAAGGCAGATTGGGGCTGTACAGTCCATGTTGGAGCATTCACTAGTGGATAATTTGTAGAAGCATTTGCTGCGAATACATATAAGTGAATATTACAATCAAATTGAAGCATAACTACTTTATTTAGGAAAAGAAGCATAAAACAAAAAGAAACTAATGATGATAATGAATGGCTTAATATTTTATTTAGAAAAAGAATCATGGCTGGAGTTCAGACTAAACCAAAAAGTGAAAATGGATAACATAACCAACCATGCACCCCGTTATTTATAACGAGAGAAAAGAGGGAAGGAATTACCTTGTACTTGTGATCCATACGAAGACCCATTTGATCCTGCATTAATTTGCAGTCTCTCCACCCTTGGCAGTGCTAAAGAAGATGAATTCTTTCCTAAATGGCTGCTAGGCAGCCCAGTGGAAACTGCAGGAGCTCTTACGTCGTTGTTCTGCAACTGATATGGTAGAGATGTAGAAGTAGCAGCATGAACATGAACAGATGAAGCAGGAAAGCCTCCAGAGGATAGAGTTGATGAAGAATTGATTTTATCTGGTGGAAACATGCGAACCGTGGGTGATGTTCCACGGCTTTCAGCTGCTGCACCAAAACTTGTCTGCAATGGGTGAGTATACGTTGTAGGTTGTGCTGTAAATTTCTTGGATTCTTCCATCTGGATAAAAAAAAAAGGGAAAGGAAAATGCCATAATTTGCATACTATATTGTGCCACACAACTTGTTATAGTAATTTTAATATAATGCAGCCAAATCAAGAGAAACAACATATTAATTCAGGATACTTAGTGCTGTCAAAGATCCAGAAAAACAACAACCTCAGATCAACCATTTTAGCAGAAAAAAAAAATCACATATCTCAGAATCTCTTTCAGAAGTAACTTAATCAGTTAAACATAACTACATATCATATTCAAAATACCAATAAAATAAGAATAACCTCGGATCGACATCAAATAGTGATACATAATTCAGTGAAACAAACTGACCAATCCAAAATCAACAAATACATAAAAATCCATAACAACCAAACACAAAACACCAAATTAATCCAAACCAGCCAATGATCGTTTTATTATTATTATTATTTTTTTATATAGAAAACCAACCCGCCAGCCATCTCTAACCCTACAAAACCAAAGTCCTCATCTTCCCACGGGTAACCCAACCTTCTTAGCTTATGTCTCTTATACATTCTAATGATGAAAGATTTTCAACTTATTTTACTATCCTAACCTTTCATTAACAAAACATAGCACAATAACAAAAATTAAACAAAGTTTCAAATTCAATGAAACAAACACCAATGCAAAACTGATAAAGAAACACAGTGAACCATTCCATTAATATGAAAAGATATTGCACGTTACACAGACCAAAAAGCAACTTAATACAGGTAATTCATAACTTCCATTTAAATATCAATTTAACCCACTCCACAAAAACAGAAAATATAACACAAAGAAGTTAAAATTAATTTTCTCCCTCTCCACATTTTTTCATCAATGCATATGGTATAGTAGTAGCCAATGTGGAACAATAGTTCACGAAAAAAAACATAATGTTAAAACCAAGCTACAAATTTTAATCCCATAAAAACCACATAAACCAACAAAAAGCCAAACTCCTTACCTTTAATACTAAACCCCCCATCAAAGATGATTGCAAAACAAATATAAACCACATTAAACATGAAATTAACCAAAATTAAAACCAACAGACGATCACTCATCCCATGAAAATCCTTCAAACCTACCAAATAGAAAACCCTTTTCCTTCTTCTCACTAAACTCACCATCAATTTTTTTTTCAAAAAAAAAAAAAAAAAAAAAACAAATTTTATTAAACTGAAACTAAACCAAATGGCAAACCATGTAAAAGAGAACACACATATATGCCAAATTAACCAAAATTAAAACCGACCTACAAATTCTAAACCCGCAAAGACAAGCGAAAATCACAACAAAAGCAAAACCCCTTTTTACCTTCCTCTTACTAAGCTCGACTTTCTCCTTAATACTCAACCTTTGTCCACGAAACCCTAATTTCTGCTCCTTAACTCTCCCATGAAGTCCCAAATCCTCAATCAAATTCACAATCGCTTCTCTCGCCACAATGTCTTTCGGCGCCAAGTCTTCACACATTTCCCCCAACTTCTCTCTTGCCTCAGCCATTAACTGCAGCTCCGCCTCCGTCGGCCCCCTCCCTCCTCCCCTCATCCTCCACATGGCCGACAACACCAGCACGATTTCCGCCACTCGCTTTGCCTCCTTCTCCGTCCCAGTTCGGGCTCTCTTATGAGACTTCATCACTGATTCTTCAGGTTCTCCGTTATCTGCCGCTCTTTTCTCTCCCGCGACCGTTGTTTTTGTTGTTGAAACATCTGGTTCAGGACTAAACGGTTCGTTTGGGGAAATACTAGGCGCTGGATCCATTGCTTTTCAGATTGTAGCGCATGAACGGTGTCGTTTTTGCGGAGCCTGAACGAGAGATGTTAGAAGGCAATGAGGAGATGGGGAGAGAGAGGGATTTATTTAGAATTCAATTTTTACGGGTTATTACATGAACCGTAACCTTTTTTTTTTTTTCGTGAATTCGAGTTATATGGACCGGGTTCATTATGGACAGGGTCTAAGTGTCTAGGATAGAGATTTGGACCGCTACAATTTTTAGTAATACACTTTACCTAATATTTCACTCTGTGAAATAACTAAAAGATATAATGATTTAATATAATGATTTAATATAATTTTTTTTAAAAATTTATTCTCCAATTTAATGAAATACTAAGAAATTCGGATAAAAATACTCTTAATTTCAAATACTTGTATAACCTCAAATTTTGTGTTTATTTTATTTTATTTTAATAAAATATTTTAAATTAAAAAAAAAACTAATTAAAAATTATTTAAAATATCTTCAAAATTTTTGATAATGTCAAAAGCACTTGGACTCTCACCTCCTTGCTATTTTGTGAAACAAATACAAGTATTTCAATTACAATAATCACATCCATGGTTGAAAGTTTCTGATGAACATCCTCATGCCTGTATTTACCTGTTTGTAGCTAGCTGATTTTACACAACAAAGTTACAAGAGAACTGACAAAATTCTGTATTGAATTATGTCAACAATGATACAAGAATGACACACTTTCACTTCTACTTAGTTTTAACCTACAGCTATATTTATATACAAATGCAAAGTTTCTAGTGGTAGCAGAAGTTGCAGCTGATGGAGATCATTTTATTCTGTCAAGGCCAAGATCACTGCAAATCACAACCCAGGAATTGA
>JAXCLQ010015379.1:7534-32705 GCA_035584115.1 Cedrela odorata | reverse complement strand
AAAAAAAATCTCTGATAGATCTTGTTTTCCCCATTCTTGCATTTACAGATCAAGTTTTTGATCATACTACGTGGGATTTCCCTTCATTTTTCTACCGAAATCGGAAAAAAAAAAAAGACTCTTTGTAAATTCAGATCAGGCCACAACAACTGTGCCTGTCCGTACAGTTTTGTTGGCTGCAGTGCTCTTGGATTCTGATTTTCTTGCGGACGAAGATGACGACTTTTTCCAGCTCTTCCCCTTGTTATCATCTATTTCTATCTGTTCTTGTCTGCACTCTTTGCTGCAGAACGGTGTGTCTCCTCTGCAAAATTTCATCAATAATTCATAATTTAGCAATCAAGCTCAGAAAATCAATCAAACGGTAAATAAATAAACTATTCACATATGGGTACATTTATATGATTTTAACCTAAGAAAAACTTTTCTTTTTCACATATTTATACGATTTGCAGCAAACTCGCATCTGGGTGTGTCGGATTTCATACGAACTGACGAAAGAAACAATTCCTTTCAAAAATTAAACACTGAAAATCACTAAATATAGGCAATTATTGTATTGTATCTAACCTGTACATGAAGATGTCGGAGTTAAAACCGAGCGATTTCCGGCAAAGAAAACATGCATCAAGGAAGTGCGGCTCCTGGTAATCTACGCACCCCGCGTAATAATAAGACATCGCCTATATAAAACTATGAAACGAAAGCGGCAGCTGATTCTGGTTGCCAAAATGCGCCGTAACAGCAAATCATAAAAGAGTGAACGAGCTGGGAAGAGAGTATAGAAGTGCGGAGGTAGATGTATTTATAGCTGACCTGGCCGAGAAAGAGAAGTTGGCTGGAGGGAATCGAGTAAATTAGAGACCACGCTAAATAGACAGTCTTTACCAATCGGGTTATTTAGTTGTATTTTAAAGCTGAATTTTCAGCTCAGTGTCTGAATACTATTGGAGAAGACGTAAGGTAATGGCTATGCGTGCGACTGCTTATTTAAAACCAACGGCGATTATCATAAATCCGCGCGGTTGAATCTATTGGCCCAATAATACATGTATGATGCACATCTTTCAAAAAATTAAATAAATAATATTCTTATTTGGAACATATACTTTTACTTGTTTTGCATCTGGCCCCTTGATTTGAGTGTTATTATTATTATTATTATTATTTTATGCATTGGTTAGATTCTATTCTCCTCACCTAGACACTTCTTCGTGAAATGTTATTCTAACTTTTTATAGTGATACTTATATTAGAATAATAGCTTTAAATGATGTTGAATTTTGTAAACATTTCGAAACTTTTATTATAATAAATCGTTTATGATATGAGATGAGATGAGTATTAATTGAGTTGTAAAAATTATATTATTTATAATTAAAAAAATATAATAAATGATAAATTGATTATATATTATTTTTATTATATTACACTATAATAGTAGGTCTTAGGTTTTTTTTTTTTGATTTTGATGCGTGAATATGATAGACTCTATGACGAAAAATGAATCAATTAACAAAATAATTAAATACAATCAAATAAATTAATTAAACTTAATAAATTTAATAGAATAAAATGTTATACAAATTAATTTTTTATTAGACAAAAAATTTAATATACACTAAATCTAAGTGATATTTAGAATTATTCAAACACTCCAAAAATATTATAAAAATTGAGGGCTTACTTTACTTACCTTAAGTTTTATGGTAGTGAAAAATAAAGGAAAATAAAAGAAAAAAGAAAAAAGAAAAAAAGAAAAAGAGAAAGGTAGTCACAAGAAAAAGTTTGAGAACTCAGGGGCTTCAACTAGAAATGAGAAACATTTGAGAGGAAATCAAAATTTTAAAAATCTTGGGGACATTCGTGAAAAGAGAGGTAGACCGCTTAAATAAATTATTACAAGCTGACAGTTTGACACTTCAGATCTCCTCGAGAGTCCATGGACCACACTTGTCGTTACGTTCTCCAACTATGAGTTTAATATGTATTGGGCCCCACCTTTCCCAAAAATAATAAAAAGTTAAAGCACCAAAACTTGGAGCTGAGTAGGCGTAGGCCCCACCAAACCCACAAAAGCAAACACACACCATTGATTGTTGGGACCCATCTGACGCGTAATCTTGCTGGCTCTTTCACCTAGGTCATATCCCCTCTGACCCACAACCACTGCCCGTGAACAGCGGGCAGCTACTTCGAACATTGCCCAGTACACGTGCGATCCTCCGTAGTTGAACAGCAGAGCAGCTTATAATTATTAATACGTGCTACGTGTCAATTGATTATAGAATAAAGAGAGCGTTTCTTGCTCTGTGTTATTGGAACTATCACGATAAACGAGGTCAGAGAAATCAGCGGTGTATATCTTGTCACGATGATATCTATGATGTGGCCTTAATTATTAAAGGGCATCAACTGCCCACCTTCCCACGTTGAAGTATGAGCGCTGTCATACTGGTAGGAGCTTAGGTGAGCTTAGAACATGTCAAATAATGCATTAAAAGTATTTTGTTAAATTATTAGCTGAACAACCTTCGAGATTGAGTCATTTTCTCTAGTTTATATTCTGTTTAGGATTTAAATATTAAATTTACACGTGCTTGCTAGACATCTTATGTAATCATCTAAGTATTGAACCTTATTTTATAATATTGAACATGTCCACCAGCTACTGATGTCGATTTTTGCCTACTTAAATTGGTCAAAATCTTTTAAATTAATGATATAATATGTATTACAAAATATATTATTTTCATGAATTTGCTATTTCTTACACACTTTAAACTCGATGTCTACGAAATCTTGGTTGGGCCACTGCCCACCTTCAAGACCAAACATTCTGGGCCTAGTTCACCCTGACCTGGCACTAACATGTAAATACAGATTACCTGGAATTGCAGGAGCCTTGAATCAGGGCGAGTCCATTCCAAAATTATTTATATTAGTTCCACATTCAACACAAAAACTCACATTAGATGATCATTTAGGTCCATTCCATAAATTTAACAATTTGGCTGATTTAAAAGGGAAAAAAGTAGTAGAGACTGGTAATACTACCCTGTGAGAGCAGAGTTTAAAGCACTATGCACGTCAACTCCAATTTGCGCTTCAGCTTTCTCCGAGTCTGTTGAGGCTGAGCTCAGCTTTTGGGTAAACTCTGCGAGCCCCTTCTGAACTAGGCTTGGATCAATTTGATCAAGTGGCACAGCCTCAACAGCAATTATATCCGCGTAAGAGTTTGCGTGGATAAATGCAAAGCCACTGCCGATAAAATATTTTGTTACTTCATTTCCTTTGTGCACTGATAGAACCCCAGGTTTCAATTCCGTAATTGTAGCTATATGTCCAGGAAGAACACCCATCTGTCCAGTAGCTGCTGGTATTATAACCATGTCAACCTATTACACAGAATAAGAAAAATAAGAGACACGGTGGTCAGTTGTGTTCCCCTAGTTCACAATATGATCGTTCCCCTATTTGCCTAAGAACAAAATTTTCTTCATTTACTTGAATCTTCCCTGCAAAATCTTGGAATATATTACGAAGCATTTGGACACCTAGAGAAACACAAACATTCCTATTTGCATTACACTCCATAAAGAACAGGTCAGTTTGTGTTCCGCAGCATATGAAATCTGTTGGTCTCTACATCACTTCCATTAACAAGTTTAGAAAACCAATGAATTGCTTTATAGATCATACAATCCGATCATTCTAATAGAAAGAGTCATTCCTCAAACGCAACAAAAAACAAATAAAATCAGAACACATTAGCACATTACCCAACCTCCCAGCACATATAAGAAAGCTGTTCAGTTTTCATATAATGGTCAGGGTGGAAAACAAACTTAAATTTCTGTTGTACATTGGTTTTGGGCTTGGTATAGCTCAAATCTTGAAAGAACATCTCATACCTCACCTCGGTGGACCATTTTCAATATCTCTCTGTTTACTAATGCTGCTCTCAACCCACCACAGCTCAGGTTAGTGGTAAATTTTAAGGGATATTTTTCTTCTAGAGTGAGGTCAAGGTGGCAGTGTCTGCCCTAAACTTGGGCATTGCACTGGCAGAGCCATGAAGTTAGGGATAATGAAAAGAAAACTGGAAGATCTTGATCGCGAAACAATGAAAACACAATTAATTGTTCTTTTAATGCAAGTGAAATGGATAAACAGAACTTTTATTAACTCATCCGGGGTTTCACTTTTCCAAAATTTTGGCATATCCAAACAATGTATGAATGCAGGTAGAAAATATTGGTCGTATAACTGAATTTTATATGAACAAGTAATCACCTTACAAACTATAACCAAGTCCAAGTGAAACAAAATATAATCAATCATTTCATTTTTGAAAGCCCCGAGTTTATAAACTACATGAACACCATTACACCACAAGAAAAAATTAAGTGTTACGCTTTCCAGCAAGTGGCTAAATGCAGGAATATTTATTGAAAACCGAAATGCAACAGACAATCGTGTAAGAAATCGAAATGTCACTAATTACAGAGAAATACTTGATTCCAATTAGAATAAAAAATTTACAAAAGCCGGTGTCTGATTTCCTACATTGGTGAAAAACAGCAGTAATGAGTTAAGTAAAGCCACAACTACAATGAAATAAATATGAAAAAACGAAAGTGAAGAAAAATGACCTCTTTATTGGCTAACTGAGAAGCATACGGAAGGACGAAGTTGACCGTAAGCTTAGAAGGAATAGAGGAAGGAGTAGCAGGGCGAGATTGCATGAAAGAAAGAGGAGATTTTGGTGGATCGATGTTTGGGATCACTTTCCTCCACGCCTCCACGAAGCTCGAGTCTGCGGTTTGAGATGCTGGGACGTCCGTCGATAACGTTCTAGCCCTAATCCCTCTGGCCAGGAGGTAGGGGGCGGCTCGTCTGAACATTGTCCTCAAATGTTGGCTCGCTCGGCTCCCGCTAGGTCGGAGAGAATCGATGACAAAAATCAAAATCGAGTGATTGATTTGATGGCTCGATTTGTTTATGCTCTTCTTCCTCTTTTCAGTTGCTGTTATTGGGCTCACATTGGATTCTTGGCCCACTTGTATTTGGACCTAATCACAATTTATTAAACCCGATCCACTTGTAGCCCGTATAGAATTAGAACCAATTATCATAAAACCCTGGCTGATCTTTTGACAGTCAAAGAGTTCCGATTAGGGTTTTTGTTAGTAATAGTAGCACTTTCCATTTCGTATACTCGCTCTTGGGCAAGCATGGCGGAGCAGGTAACAGATTTCTCTCTCTCTCTCTCTCTCTTTCTTGTTTGAGGTATTGAGCTTTTGTTTGGTAGCGGAGAAAATGTTGGCTTTGTTGAGAAGCGCTTCCTTTTTTGTTCTACAATTCAAATGCGAGACTTAAGAAATTTGCTTCTTTATATTTTTATGAACTGAGTGTTGATTTAATGATTAGTTACGATTAATGTATGTGTGTTTTTTAATTGTTATAGACGGAGAAGGCATTTTTGAAGCTGCCTAAGGTCTTTTTATGGTAAACAAATGTACATTTTGTTCTTTCTTTATTTTAAAATTATGATAATATACTGTTATATATATATATATATTTCTATATATGTTTACTTAACTATAATTAGCTCGAAGAAATCTGGAAAGGGAAAGAGGCCTGGAAAAGGTGGAAACCGCTTCTGGAAGAGCATCTGGTTGGGTTTTAAGACACCCAGAGAAGCTGTTGAAGATTTGGTTTTCACTTCTTGTTCTTTGCTGTCATGAAATTTTCATTAGATTGATTTTTGTTAATACACATTCAGTTGGCATTGTTTACATTTTGGTGTCTGTTGGTTCGTTTTTCTGCGGATTGACTTTACTCTGGTTAGCTGCTCAGTTACACTTGCACACAACTTGAAGCACTCATAGATTTGCTTTTTGTTCATTAGCATATACATTTTATTCATATCCTAGGTTTTCATACCCCCAATTCAATACCCTTCCAATGGCATTCAAATATATTGGAAATTACATTCAATGATCGAGTTTGTACCCTTCTTCACAGATACATATATTGATAAGAAATGCCCGTTCACTGGTACTGTTTCTATCTGAGGCCGCATCTTGGCTGGCACTTTCCATAGTGCAAAGATGATGAGAACTATAGTTGTTCCGCGGAACTACCTTCATTTTGTCAAGAAATACCAAAGGTGAGAGCTTATTTATTTGCATCAAATTTTCTTGTGATTTTTTTCTTTGTTATATCTTCTTTTTCTAACTTGGTAGTAAGTTAGTTTCATTTCTTATGCATATAAGAATTTTTTTTATCATATTTAGGTACGAGAAAAGGCATTCAAACATCCCAGCACACATTTCACCATGCTTTTGTGTGAAAGAAGGAGATCATGTTATAATTAGCCAGTGCAGGTACATAATTGTTAGCTATGCATTTTCTCCCCTTCATTTTCAGATAATTTGATCTTTTCCCTGAGTCATTTATTATTGTTCTCCTTAATTGCAAGTGAGGGCGAGGGTAATGACTGGATTAATTTAGTGCCATGTTTATTTATCTATTTTTTCTGTAGACCATTGTCTAAGACGGCGAGGTTCAATGTATTGAAAGTCATTCCAGCAGGATCATCTGGTGGTGGGAAGAAGGCTTTTACTGGGATTTAAAGTGTTTTAGCTTACTAATTGGTGTTGGCACAAGATGTCATATAATCGTGTGAGGTGATCTTCATATTTACTCAGATCTTATATGATCGCTGTTCTTTACCTTTTTAGAAAATTGTAGATCATGTTTTAGTGATTGATTCTGCTAATATTAGAGGTACAAGTCTGTAGCATTGGAAATCTTATGTTGTCAAAATTTTGGGGATATTTATTGTTGTGGTTTATCATGGTTCTTTCATTTGAATGTGTTTACTCAATTATCTCAATTTTTTTTATTCAATAAAAATTCAGCTTTTTCAATTTTAACCTTTTGATTCTTTGAGGAATATACATGTTGCCTTATGTTGTCCCAATTTCAAAAGGGCACTCCAGATTTATTGCACCTGTGCCTGTTGGCCATATAACAGCAGTAACGATAACAAATTGCTTCCCTAAAATGTGGTTCCTTATGACAATGGTTTTAGCATGATTTTAAGAATTAGCAGTCCAAATTCACAATACAGCTTGAAAGAATGTTTGTCGACAGAATGAGAATAAGAACATATTATTACTAAGTTGTGATGATGGATGCTTATTTTATGGAAACTGCAATTTTGATTATGGCCACAGTTCAATTTCCTTGTATTGTACTTTCTGCCCCTGTTTATTGATATGAATGATAATGGTCAGTTGATGATTATATCATGTTAAAAGGTTATTACACCTATGTTGTTGCATTTAGAATTTGAAAATGTTAGGAATTGGACCTAAAATTACTTTCTTTTTGGTGAGAAAGCAAAGTATGGTTCTACTGTTATATGGCCAACATATAACATATCATTTTAGGTTAAAGAAGTCTGCAGCTGTTAAAGACCAAAAATAGACTTGATTTTATTCTTTTCTCTCTTTTCTTTTCCTCGATTTTCCTCCTCTCTTTCCGAAGTCAAGTGTGTGTTTTTCAATTCTCTCGACTGACGAAGTCGTTAGCATATTCTGCTAGGGATGGGAAAGTAAGAAAAAACAAAAAAGATTTGAGCAATTACTGAACATAATTGGGTTTTTCTTTTCTGGTGAGTTATTTATTCATACTGCATCATATCATTTTAACTCTCTTGTATTGATGTTCAAATGACTTCCAAATTGTATAATTGAGTGCTGGTTTGCGACTTTGTGCAGGTACTTTTCAGTATCTGATCATACTCGTTGGGCATACAATTTCTTTAATGGCCTATAGCATTATTATAAAAATCAGGAGTGAAAGCTGTTCGTTCAAAAAAATGGATTGATGTCATGGATTTTAGGGACATGCCAAGAGTGCAGAATAGGCAAAGTAAGGAAGAGACTTGAAAAGTAAATGTGCTGCATTGTTGGCTGCCATATATGTACTGTGTGTGTTCGACTTTACCTTTATTGCTGTTAAAAAAGAAATTAATGACGATTCTGCATTTCTGCGCTATTGAATGAGTTTGGTTGCAGAATTTAATACCGTAGTTGGACGTCAGGATGCACCTGATCTCGAATACAATTCATTGTACCAGTACGCAGTACCCGTGCCCACCGTGTTTTTTTTGTTTTTGTTTTTGTTTTCATCTTTCTCTCACGGGGTAAGCAATGCGATGGCGTCACTTGAAAGTTTGTCGTTTAACTCAACAAGTTTGCCTTACTGGTTAATAGTTGAGGTGGCCTAACCCAATAGGATGGGTTTTGGATTGAGTTAACTGACTTTATGTTTAAGTGAATATATGTTGAATATTTGACCGAGAACATAAGTACAACATCATCCACGTTGTTGCAGCTTTAGCTGATCCTCGATGATTATCTTTATTTGACTTTCAAAAGGGTATTTGATTCTTATAACTTTGACAAATCCAAGAGTATTGTTCTTGGGTGAATTTCTGTTTTAAGAATCAATCTTTTCCTCTCGTCTTTTCGACGTGTAACTTGTCCTCGTTTATTCTTCGTTGCCTCTAAAACATTCTTGCATCATCAATTCGTACCCCAGCTTACGTGACCCCCCTTGCTTAAGTTAAGTTAACACATCTTATTTGGAGCAATTGGACTATTAAGTTATATGTTACGTTTACTACATCAAGTTTAGATCATAGTTTAATTTAAAAGGTGATGATGCTACATGTGTTGATTTTATTATATTATTGGAGAAGTTAAGATAAGACAGAGATCAATAAAGTATTATATAAGATTTTTCTAAATAATAATAATAATAAAAGCAATTTTAATTTAAAATGTGCGTATGTGCAACTAATGATTCTACTGTTATATGATATTATTTTTATATTATGTTAAATAGTTATGATAAAGTCATGCTTGCTTTGCTTATATTAAATGATTATGGGAATAATAGATCGCCGCGCTTCTTGGTTATTAATTACTTACTTTACTAGGCACCACTCCGTTATTCTTATACTCCTTTATTTATCATTTTAATAATATAACAACATTGGTTTATGTCTCAACTCTTGCAGTAAAGTCAACTAATTAAACCAAGTAACAATCTCTCAACTAATATAACAGTTGACATTTCCATTTTATACATTCCATTTTTTGTGTCATAATTCCCATGCACAAAATTTGTTACCGGTTCCCATTCCATTTATACTTGTGATTTTAATTAGAAAATGCGCTGGGACCACCAAATCATGGGATAACCAGTCAGATAGTGCCATCTGGTGTTTAATTTCATTACGGTCTTCCTACAGTCTTAATCGAGGTTATTTAAGGCAGCAATATTACATATTTACATATTTACATTATATATAGTCGAAAGAGAAAGGAAGAAAAGATTTAGTGATTTACACCTTACACTCGGACAGCTGCATCTGCATCTTCTTCTTAAAATCGGGAGCGCATTTACTCTCGCTTCATTTCATTTCATTTTTGGCAGTTTACCAGTTTTCTTCTTCAATGAATGAATTTAATGTCACCTGTTACGTGACTTGCATCCCACCACCACATCTCCCAACAGTTAATTTATAAAATCTCACCGGCGCCATCTTCTTCTCCTTCTTCTTTCTCTCTCTCTCTCTCTCTCTCACCATTGTCAATGCAATCTTCAACTACCAGACTCTCGACTTCTGCTTTCTGATTAAAATCGATACAAAACAAACCCTAAACATTTCATCATAATCCATGGAAAATCTCAAACCTAGCATTATCATTATCGTTTTGATACTTGCCATAACCGTTTTTCTCTCTGTATCACTCTGCCTTCTCCTCCGCCACCTCAACCGTCGCTGTCTCCGACATCTATCGACCGTCACCACCACAGTTTCGGCCCCCGATTCACGTCGTGTTTCCAGTCGCCGTGTGTCCCCGGAGAATCCGGCGTTTTCTGTTATTGACTCGCTCCCTCTTTTTACCTTCTCGTCCATTACTCGCCGGTCCCCCAACGGCGGAGATTGTGCGATATGTTTGTTTAAGTTTGAGCCGCACGATCAGCTACGTCTTCTTCCTCTTTGTTGCCATGCATTTCACGCTCATTGTATTGATACGTGGCTTGAATCCAACCTCACGTGTCCTCTCTGCCGGTCTCCGATAAGTGCTACGGAATCTGATGTCCTGAAAGCTATACAAGCTTCTTCTGCCGGTGTTGTTGGTGCCACTGACAGTTTTCGTCTCGAGATCGGCTCAATTAGCCGCCGCCAAGCCGCTAGTGAATTACCCGCTGAGCCACAACGAAGATCGTACTCTCTAGGATCCTTCGAATACGTTGTTGAGGAGGAGTCTGATGTTACAATGAGCCAAACGTATCGGAGAAGCGTTTCCGATAAGGAGGAGATTGCAGCTGATTTGGTTCAGCCCGCTTCGGAGCCGAACCTAGCCTCGGAGGTAGCAGCGGGAAGGAGCTGGCTCAAGGACTACGTTGATAGGCTCTCGTTTTCTCTCTCGTCACGTGCGATGTCCTTCAGGAGCTCCGGCAGATTCTTCACTGGAAGCAGTCGCCGGAGCGATGTCGTCGGTGTCGGAGATTATGACTTGGAGGCCAATCGTGTGGGCGAAGAAATCAGCGAATTCTTTCGATGGTTTTCAGGGGTATGATTCGTAAATACGCCTTTTATATGGGGCATTTTCAGTATGTTGTTATTATTATTTTTTTTTTGTCCTTTTTGCTTTATCCACTCCATTATTTGATTTTATAAAAAAAAAACTTGGCATCAAGTGAATGAATGGAGTGGATACATACAGCGTAGAAACCATAGCCTTTTATTTCCTCCGTTGAATCTTGTATAGATAAAGTAGTGATTTTTACGTGGATGGATTGTGGTGATGGAGACAGATTAGTCCGAGAGAAGTATAGGAAATCTGCGTTTCAATATCGGACGGTTGAGATTTATAGGTTGAAATTTTTTGGAAGTATTATTACTATGATTTAGCAAAACATCAAAAGAGTTGTGCCGTGTTTGATTCTTGTAAAATTTGTGGTACTGAATATGACACTCACATAAACATTTGGTGGTGATGTTTTCTTTAACCAGAAATCACCGATCATTTAATGAAAGAGTTAGTATTATTGTAGTACATCGTCCATTCAAAATACGGAAATTTCATTAATAATATGAATTGGAGTTAGTTGGGTCTCACTTAATTTCTTTAGTTAACTATTCATGAATTGCATTGATATGTTTCAATTATTCTCAATCCTGATTGAATTTGATGCTTGTTGGAAGAAGGATAAGTGTTGTTTGCTTGTTTTAAGTTTGAATTTGTAAGTTAAGTTTATGGGCATTTTTTCTTTCTTTCTCCAGCTTTGACCTTTTTAGTATTTAGATAAATTTTTATATCCGTTGAAACAAGTGTTATAGTTTGTCTTGAAAGATTGCTGATGCAGCTTCAGTTGAACTTAGAAGTTGCGTTGCGGGACTTGTTTTGTGGCTTTTAGATGGTTTAACTTGGTAGTAGATTAATTAAGCTAAGCTAAGCTAAGCTAAGCTAAGCGATTCGAGTTGAAGTTGTGCTCAACATGTAGATTGTTGTGAGATATGTTGAAATCTTGAAGTTCCAATGTACATATTTGAATGAGTTCGACGGGGTTCCATTTATCTAAACATTTTGAAATAAGGTAATTTTGTTAATAGCATGATTGTTGTTTGGGTGTCACATTATCCTTTTTGGCTTTTATTGTTTTCAAGTTATATAGCGAAATGAGATAAGAAACATAGTCACAGAGCAGAACACTCGACAAGGTACTGCTGCTAGAAGTAGAACAAGAAAGAATAGGACTACAATAGATAGGCGGTTTAAGTTTTGTATTAAGTTGGGATAGCCAAGTTTTTAGTACAGGTTTGGAATAATTTGTCTTTATGTGTCATGTCAGTTTGTTAAAAACACACCCTACCCTAAGGATAAGAAAAAATAGTAGAACAGTTAGTTGAAACGAATCTTACAAAACAGAGCCACTCCACCAACCTATCCTTGAGTGAAAGCGGCAATATTTCAGACCAAGCAAAAAACAATATGTATCGAACATAGCATAAACACATGCACATTTTTGGCTAGGCTAACCACTAAATCAAACAATCATAAGTTTATACTGATTCCAAATGTACTTTTAGAAAGTTGTGCGTATTTTCTATTTAGTCTTTGCCTCTGGATAATGAGTTTTGGCTCTTCTTGTTATTTGAAATATGATCATTTTTTTTAGACATACAGTAGTTTACTTTGACATGGGCCGACGTCACTGCTTGAGCCCATCATATCCTGGTTTCTGATTTTCTGATTATATACAAGAAAAGGAGAATAAAAATTAAAAAAACACGCACACATATTTACCGGCGATTTGGTGCAAATGTAGTAAGTGCAAAACAACAATCTATAGTGCAAAACAGCAGTGATTTGCACTAAATACACACACATATATTACCGGCGATTTGGTGCAAATGGAGTTGGTGCAAAACAACAATCTGTAGTTCAAAACACATTTTATATAGTGCCGTACAAAACAAGAGATTACTAACAGACTCCTCAGGCAGGTAGACAATAAAATAACTGATTACTGATTGACTACTCAGGCTCTGGCAGTCAGACAATTTGGTCGCGGGGAATTCTGTGGACCATCTAACATTCATAATACTCATCAAGAAATTAAAAAAAGCTAAAAAAATTTACAGAACAAAATCCTCAAGCACTGTCTCATTAGCTGAACTCACAATTTTATCAATAACTATGGTGCAAATGTTGTATAAAATAAACAAAAAAGAAAACCCACTGTCAAAATGTTATAAAAAGACAGAGTAGTCTTTTCTCCGTTGCTGCAAGCATAGGTGCTTCCACTGAAGCAACCTTTCTTCTGCTTGATCCCTTCACCACGATCTTCAAGAACAAATGTGGAATTTGTCTTACCATCACTGAACAAAACACACCAGAAGAAACTTTTATGAAACCCAACCAAGCCAACTCCTACCTCAGTATGAGATTTATTTCTCAGAAGAGATAATGTGTTCTTGTCTTTGACGAGAACATTAGAAAATGCTTCTGATGGTTCAAGATATTTGGATTGACAACCCACGATATGGCCGGTTATGGTGCCGAAAGTGGGCAGCTCTACACCGCAGTTGGGAGCGAAAACTTCTGTGAAGTCATCTTCAGGTGGTTTACAATTCACAGCATTGCCGCTAGTGCAGTTTCCCTTGCACAGTTCAACATATTGCAAGGCCATGCAGCCAAGACCAGGACTGTCATTTAGTTTCGGGAGCTTTTGAGATGTTCGATTGTTGTTTATTATGTCAACAAGATCATTTGCAGGATTTCCTGTAGGTCAAACAACAATCAATTATTTAATTGGTTTCAAGAATAAACAAATAGTTTGCTTCAAGCATTTAAAATTCTGTGATGAAGTAATTCCATAACTAGAACATCTGTTCTGTTTCTCTATATGCATCAATAATCAGAACACTTGTCTCTCTACGTAACAAAACATTCTCAATGTGTGTATACTGAGGTGGACAAGATCCTAATTCATGTGTCTGGTTTAAGATGTATACTGTTTCGGATTGAAGCATTCGAGGAAGAAAGACATCCAATCACCACACAAATCTCCCTTGACAAATCGTAATTCTCACTCAATTTGTAATGTGATGATAAAGACACACATTTATGCTGGTCTGTATGTATAATGAATCAGTAACTACTCATTATAATGACTAGTATTATAGCATCAAAATGAGGCCTTACAGCAACTCAATTTGCATTGTTTTCGACAACAGCATAAAAACCCAACAACTGGTGTACGGTATTAGCAGAGTAAAATTTTAACTTTGAAATTTGTCGACTGAATTTCCTTTTCTCGATTGTGTTTAATCAACATTACAATTTTCTTTTGCTGAAAGTCATAGATATATATTCAGTAAGCCAATTAGCAAATGCAAAGAGGAATTTTCCAATGGAAAGTTAATCCATTAAAACAAACGCAAGAAGAAAAGGAAAGGCATCAACATTAACATTACCTGTAATTCTTAGAAACCGAACATAGCATGAGAAACTAAACAACAGAAGCAGTGGAATTATCAAACAGAGACGCCCAATTTCAAAAACACATACATACGCAGATGAAGCCTCAGTTTCAGAAAAGGAAGTACGAAAAAAACATGCACCCAGAACCCAATACGCAAAAATCTAAGGGAAAATAATGCTGATTTATAATAGTTTCAGAAACAAAGAAAGAAAAAAATGAAGATTGAAGAGCTATATTACCATGTTTCTTGGAGCAAACAAGAACTGAAAGCAGCAGTAGATGACAGAGAACAATCCGCTCACTGTAACAAAATTTCTTCACCATTATCAACAAGAATGCAACCTACACTGAACTGGGTTTCTTTTCTTTACAAAATATGTAAGAAGAAAACCCTAGGGCTTAGAGAAAGCTAAACTTCTTTTCCGGTATAATATTTAAGATGGGTGTTTGTTTGGTGTGAAAGGAAAACCAAGGGGTGAAAATGTTTTGCGGGAAAAGAAAAGAAAAAGTAAGGGATAAAAGTGTCTGAGAGATTAGGGACAAATTATGGAAGTGGTGGTCCCAAGTAGCCGTTGAATTAAGCGTAGTTGTAAATAGAGCAGAGTTTGAGGCAGCTGCAGTCTTCAGATTTTCAAATACAGAAGAGTTAAAAAGAGGACCCACCATGACCGAAAATTAGGAGATCATGATCATGATCATGCCCACTTTCTTTGGACACCTGAATATTTGTATTAAAAAATATAAATATATTTGAAAGATAATTCATGTATTATGATTGTAAATTCACAAAATTTACTTCTTGCAACAGAGAAGCGTTTCCTTCAGAGTGCAAATAAATATTTTTATTATTTTGTAAAAAACATAAACCAAACACACGATCTGAATTGCTCCACGAAATGTGTATAAACTGAGAAAGTTCTAGACTTAAATAGTACTGGCTTCGGACACGTGTATGTATACACAGGGGTTTCTATATGTAACTTTCCGAACACTGCCTTCAATCAAGCTTTGTTTTTTCAGTCTGCTGCGTTCGTTCTGTTTCCATACTTCCTTATCCATGGCGTCTACTTTCGTTACATTACCTAACCCTTTATTATCTTTCAACAGAACTAACATTCCTTCTCGTTCTACCCAGACACTACTGGGTTGGTTTGCAAACCTTTCAATTTAAACTCTTATATCATTTTCTTTTCAAATTTCTCAATTGAATGTTGGTTTTTTAGCAGGGTCGCGAAAACATGCTCAGCGAGTGAATGCAATTGCTAAAAAATGGGAACCCACTAAGGTTTCAATTTTTTCTTCTAAACTTTCTTTGAATTTAGCTTTTGTAATGGGTCTTTTAATGTTAATTGTTATCGTATTATTTTTGGATTTGTAGGTTGTTCCTCAAGCTGACAGAGTCCTGGTTCGTCTTGAGCAGTTACCTGAGGTTGGCCTTATCTCTTACCTATTTCTTTGATGGAAACATATATAATATTGTTGAGTATTCTATGCTTTATTTATTTGGTAATTGGGAGGGTTTATTATATATGCATGTTTTATTACAATGGCTGCGGATAGATTCTATTTTGCTTTAGTTCTGAATCTATGTATGCTTATGAATTTGTTGTGTCAGACGTGCATTTGTAATCATCATATATCATATGATGTTTTGGAAACTGAAGAACGCGCGGGCATTTGGGGATTTAGTACCACGATGCACTTTAGCTTCGGCAAAATCTAGTATTAAGTTTCTGCTACTGCTATTCTTTTAGAATGAAAAGTCAAAATAGCATTTATTCAATTAATGGTTTTCAAGAACATAATTTTTCATAATGGTTGGTCCAGCCTGTTTCATTTTGTGGTTATTCATGAGTGGCAAGGGATGATCTGGTGATAGTGTTCTCTCGTCCTAGACCAAAAGATGTATGTATTGTTGATTATTGCTTTTGAATTTCATGCTTTCTCATGCCAATGATGAACTATTTTATACAACAGAAATCAGCTGGTGGAGTGTTGTTGCCGAAAGCAGCGGTTAAATTTGAAAGATATCTTATGGGGGAGGTAAGATGCCAAACCTTTCTTTTATGTTGACAGTGGATGATAGACGATTGTTCAGGATGTTTAATGAATGCTTCAATTTTCTAATTAGATTCTCAGTGTGGGAACTGGTGTTGGGCAAGTGGATGCTGGAAAGAAGGTAATGCCGCTTGAAGTTTATCTCTACCAGTAAAATTTCCTCCTAAGCCAGCCGATATCATATTGGCATATCCTTGTGTTTCTCCACCATTTAAAAGCATCTGCTTCTCTTATTGCAGGTTCTTTTCTCTGACGTAAATGCTTACGAGGTAAGCAGCATCTTTTTAAAGTGTTATCATTTCCTTTATTTTATTGACACCATATGCTGAAATTGACATTTATGGTTTATCAACTTTGCCGTGCACAGAGCTCATTTCGTTTAATTCTTGAGGACGCGTTAATTATTTCCATTGCCATCATCTGCCTAATTGCATTGGTGTCGCTGTTTCAGGTTGATTTGGGAACAGATGACAAGCATTGCTTTGTGAAAGAGAGTGATTTGCTGGCTGTGGTTGAGTGAAGTTTCATTATATTTTGCCGAGATTACAGAAGATTGGTTTCCTTCAATTGCAGCATCAATTCGCATTTGTATCAATTCACAATGGATCGTTTTGCCTTTTATTAATCTTTTAGAACCTCAGAATAAGAAAAAATGAATACTTTTTGTGGCAGGGCCATCTACTCGTATGCTTTTTCATGAAATTTTCGTGATCGTCAATTACTACTATAGTTCCATCATTTTCATCACTGATGACCGTCATTAGTAGCGACAACGATGAAAATCAAATACCACATCTAGCCAAATTGCAACCATAGTTGGGTTCATTGATATGTGACCGTGCACTACAGATTCGGTGACTCTAAAGAAAAGGCTTTATCAAAACAAATGTTTGATGTTTCCCCTCTTTTAGACATCAAAGAAGATTGAAAATGGCTTCTCGGCTTGCAGCAGGGAATTTTCCTCATAAAAAAGTCGACGTTCCGTACAAACAATAAACTAACTAAAGAAAGACTGAAAACATTAGAACTCAAATAGGCGCAACTCGATCATTCCTTCCTTTCTTTTGGGTGAATACCAAGCAACAACTTTCCCAGAGCGAAGAAACCTCAAGGAGTAGCTCAAGCTGTATATAATATCTTCTATATGTGACTCATGTTTCCCAGATGAAGAATCAAGCAGAAGCTTTGAATCAACACGAAAGACAATGGGCCCTAAAACCTGCAAAAGAGTGAGGCACAATTGTAGTTTTTGCCACTTTCCTAGCATTCCAAACTAAGTACATATTAAGTGTTGGGCACATACAACATATCAAAAATCAAAAAATATTAAACTCCAGTTGTGGAAGTAAATAGTTAGCAGTTTCTCAAATGATTTGGTTTTCCAATTCTTCCAATTAGTTTTAGGTTTCAATTCAGTGAGTCTGTTCAGTTTCTTGGATTACTGTTCATAACTAATAACTACATTAATCCTGCAGCCTGCCTAGGTTTCTAATTAACATCATTGGCCACCACCTATAGTAGGTAGAATGTGAAAAAGAAATACCTGCTGTTGAAAGATTAAATTTAACCTCGGGGAAGATAGTGAATTGTCTGCATTGCTGACTGAATTACTGCTGAAAGTATTTAGAGCCCATTTGGCAAGGCCTGAAGCTGAACTTATATCCAGACGAGCATCTACTCGGGTTAGATCACCAAATAGTTTATTGAACATACCATGTTGAAAAGTAGAGCATACTGAGCCAAATAAATCAGCACTCAATGGAGTTGTTTTCTTAGCAGTCAGAGAAATGCGCCCGTCTTGTGATTCATTGGCCGTTGAGCTTTCCTTGCCTCCAAACCATGCCGCACAGGTGCCCCCTGGCATGTCATGTTAGAAGGTGATAAACATCAGTAACAACTCATATAGGCAAACAGTCATTCAAACAAAAGAAAAACGAAAAATTAAGTGGAAATTTGAACCTTCCAACGAATACATTATTTAGAATTATATTATTATCTGCATGTAATTAAGTCTGGCATTTAAACAATCCCCAAGAAAAAAAATGTCACTCAACTTTCAGCCCTTATTTTGACATTAAGATTTAGAACACAGAAATGATTTGGGAGAGAGGGATTGGGTGGTGGAGAGAGTATAATTAGCCACTGCCTACAAGCAGAATTCCAAAATTTACTATTACCACAAAGCTGAAACTGCAAGATAAGCAAAGTTACCAATAATTGCAGATATAGATGCATGAGGTTCTCCAAGACGCACATCGTATGGTGGACACCAAACATAACCCTTGTCTGTCTTCACAATGAAATCCTGCTTGGTTGCCTTTCGTCTCCAGATGTCCTTGCTCTGCTCATATGAAAAGGCAGCCTTTGCACATAATCCAGGCTTCAGAGCAGCCGGTGTCTCACCATTTATGGCATTCACACTTTCAGGCTGACCACTGTTTTTTTGTATACCAAAGCGGTATCGCAATCCAGAATCTGTAATGAGGGATGACATATTCAAGGATAGCGACTCAGGAACATCCCAATATTGTCCTTTATGGTCAAGGAACAGCTGAGGCCATGCAGCGTCTAATGTGATCTCATGGTTAGGAAGCTGCAGATACACATAAAATGTCGATGGACATTGTTCAGATAGTCTTTTCCACTATTAATTGAACATATAACAAGGAAAAAGCTGCACAAGCAAACTTGAAGACTGAAATACTGGATGTACACACGCAGATTCATACTCCCGAATCAAATAAATACTTAATGTCTACATATAAGTATGGAAAGCACATTCAACAAATTTTGTTGATTTTCCAAAACAGGAATTCTACGACAGGATCCTATGGATTTTATTGTCATTAGCTACATTACCCTTACATATTTGAATTAACACTTTTTTAATATGTTTTATACAACATAATTGAAGTAATATAAAAATTGAATGGAATAAAAATACATGCCTTGTGATAGAACATAAGCTTGTTGCGAATTCTATTCTTATCACCATGCTGCTCTGTGCTCCACAACAAGGATGACGAGGAACCCATAGCAAGCTGTGCACATAAACCAATTGCATAATGAGATTTATCCACAATATGCTTAGCTGCATTTCTGAATACAGAGTTTTCAGACCCATTAGGATTAGAAAATTCTCTTTTAATATCAGAAATTAGCTTCTTCGGACGAAACTGACCAATCAATCCAAGCCACCTGCAAAAAAACAAAAAAAATGCATATAATTCCTGCTAGTTCTTAAGTTCAAATTAAAAATGGTATGAATGCATAGTTAAATTACCAGTAAGGGGTAGATGGTTTGAGCAAGAGAGACTGAAGACAGAAAGAGCCTAAATCTTTCTGAGAAGCAGGAGATTGGGAAGGAATGATACCCAAAGGAAACCCTAAACCCAAAAGCGAGAGCTGCTGAATTCTAAGGACTCGGCTTCGAGCGGCGCCTAAAGGGAACGGCTCGCCGGGAACTGAGTAAGCCGACCCTTCGATGGTTAGTGGCGACGATAGTGGTTGGTCCCAGAATGCAGAATCCATTGCCGTCCGCAGGTTGGCCATTTTATTCTCTCTAGTTACAGAAGCTTGTGTGTTCTGAAGTTAGTTTCCTTATCTGCGTTGTGGTTGTTGCATTTTGAAATGAGTTTTGTTTTCGTTAAGGCTGTGTTTGGGTTTTTCCCTGGTTATAATTCCTAGGCGTAGCGTAGGTGAGGTGAGGTGAGGTGGGCTTTTTTCAAGGGTTTTAGAGCCTTTTTCCCTTTTTTAGTTTTGTTTTTATTTGATTTGTACTACTTGTTGCACTATGGGAGGAAGATGCTACCGTGTCTTACCGTATCAAAACTCATTCTCTGAGAAACCTACGAGTTGGGGAATTATGGGCCGTACTTCTTTGTTCAGGCCCAACCGATTTCGACATAGGCTCGGCTGAGCTGATTTTGTGTTTAACTCAGTTGGTCGGACATCAATCCAAATACTTAAAAAAAAATGTGTCATATATATCACAAATTCTTTCAAACTAAACGGATTTTCGTAATGTTAACCGGTTAAGAGTCCTTAGTATAAATATATTTCAACCTATATAAATTTACAACATGTTTTGATAGTTATGATTTTGTAATAGACTTTAATAACTAAATTAAATTGTTGGATAAATCATATTCGATTAGTGTACTAAGCAGCGTAGGCAAGAAGGATTACGATTCGCTAAGCATAAGAAATCTTAGAACAATAAA
Source organism: Cedrela odorata (assembly GCA_035584115.1). NCBI lineage: Eukaryota > Viridiplantae > Streptophyta > Magnoliopsida > Sapindales > Meliaceae > Cedrela > Cedrela odorata. The sequence continues at coordinate 12,339 of JAXCLQ010015379.1, read as the reverse complement.
ATAATTCTCATGCAGTACGAATAGATAAGCTTATAAATAAATGTAAATTCTTTCACAGTTTTGACTCGTTCGTTCAAAGTAGGGCTTCCTCTTTCTTTCCTTACTCTTTAAAGCACCTTTTTTTTCTCTAAGCGGTTCTCCAACTTTTTGAGATAACACCACTAACTTGAAATCTAAAGGTTAGCGTCGATCACTACATCGACGCCCATTGGCCATTCTTTTGTGTCCATATAGAGTTAAAGTCGAAGGAGGAGCACCGACTTTTCCAGCGACATCCTTTCAAATATTGTATTAGAAAATCGTCACTTTAATCAATAGAGCTTGAAAATTGGTTCCACGTAATAAAAATTTCTTGTGTTGGTCCAAACCAAATTTTTTAACATAAACAAAACATAACACATATTAGGTAACGATAAAATAAAAGTTTATAGCTCGATTATGATGAGTGCTATATATTTGGGCAAACAATCCATTACAATCAAGGACGGACCTACTTGTTGACTGGGTAGAACTGTAGTCCGGGTCAAAATTTTAAAGTTCACTATTTGTTATCTCAAAATAATCGTGCAAATGAGGATTCATTCTATAAATTGTTCATAATAGCCCGGGTCAAAATTAATGAAAATATTTAGCCTAGATAGATTCAAAATTCTGGGTCCATCCCTGATTACGATTGACAGTCAAACTTTGAGTTTATTTACTTGCAAGCTAAAATCTGATTAGTTAATGGATACATACATCATACATTGCCTTATATAATTTCTTTTGTCATTGCTCAATGGATAGCAACTTATTTGTCCAAAAAGGAAGTAAGTTGTTTTCAAATATATATATAGCTATAGCACATAGAAGCCACGTTTTCCGTCTAACGAAGTACATATATTAGCTTTGCTTTAAGCATAAAAACACGTTTTCCATCTAATGAAGTAAATGTATTAGCTTCGCTTTAAGCATAAAAACACCTATAAACGTAATAAGTTGTAAAAAGAGATAGCCAAGGGGAACAATAAAATGATATACATCTTCAATCTTCCTCAGTCGTGAGAAACAATTCCTCCATATCGTCTTTGCATAATCTTCACGCTAGATAATTCTCAGTTGTTGCATCATTTGAAAACAAAAATGTTGAAATCTGCCAGCTTTTTAGGTCATCGTCATTTCTTCTCCAACAACCCATTTCTCCACGGACATTATATTATATATAGAATCTACTCTTGTGCTCCGGACAACAATAGAAACAATAAATCATATCTCTACAAGAAGATAGAAAAAAAGAATGAGGCCCAACTTTTGTTGGTTTCGCTTCCCTCTCCTTCTTCTCTTGTTCTTCTTCTTCTTCACTCTTCATGTAATAACTGCTCACAATCTCGTCCGTGAAACTTGCAGAAAATGTGCACGAAATGATCCTAACCTTAGCTACAACTTCTGCGTAACTTCTCTTCAAGCCGTTCCAAGCAGCCACTGCGCAAATCTTAGCGAACTCGGTATCATTTCCATCAAGTTAAGTCGACAAAACGTGACAAGCACTATATCTTTTATCAAGGAGTTGTTGAAGAACAAAAAGTTGGATCCATTTATGAATGCTTGCTTGAAGGATTGTTTTGATCTTTATTCTGATGCTATTCCTACTATCAAACAGGCCATGAAAGACTGCAAAGCGAAGCACTATGAAGATGCTAATATCAGAGTAAGCTCAGTTCTTGATGCTTGCACGACTTGTGAGGATGGGTTTAAGGAAAAAGATGATACGATTTCGCCTTTGATGAAAAGAAATAACGATACATTTCAGCTGTCTGTCATTGCTCTTTCAATTATAAATATGCTTAACCTTCATGGTTGATTTGAAGTTACTAGGGTTTGGGTTGTCTTAACTAATTTCTTCATATTTATTGTTTAATCTATGTTTATTCTTTCATTGAGTTATGTGATTCTTGGGGCTACTTTGTTCAATTTTATTTCCTCCTTGAAAGAATAATACATTTAGCTACAGAGACTTGCATGGAAGATTCTGACTCCGAGGGTTGTTTTGAAGCTAAACTTCTAGAAAGAATGACTTGTAATTAATTTTGTCTCGGAGATTTATCAAACTAATACTCATTGTTCTGATTCTTTTTTATGTTTATAAATTTTGGGGCGAGGTTGTGAACGTTAATGTTGTCTAATCTTTCGTCATTGGGCATGGTCTGAAACACTGTTACGTGACAATTTTATCTACAAACTTGTAAATCTCCTAATAATTTGGGACAAATTTGAAAAAAAAAATGAACCAACCCTAGTTTTCAATTTGCGAGTAGTATGTCTCCAAATTTTCTCGATTTCAAAACATTCACATTTTAAATGCATAAACATGTCTTCGTTCGCTCAAGCAAAAAACTATGTAAAGGAAACGAGCATGTAAAGCATGTCATCATTTCACTCCAACTTCCATGAAAAATGACATCTTAACAATGAAGAAATCTTATCCGGTCTACGTAAGACATGCAATAGCAATATTCTTCTTTTCTCCACAATATGCAAGCACGGCATGGTGATCAACAACATAGTTCAACCACAACCATTGAAGAATTTGGGACACTACTACTCCAACCAAGTTTCCCAGAATAAGCAACACTATTGAGCAGAAAAAAGAATTTCAAACAGTATGAGCAACGTCAAGCGTCCAGCAAAATGGGTTTTTCTTCATAAAATATCCACTATAGGAGTACTATCAATATTATATATGTTCTCGAACACTCCTTTGGTTTAGATCCAACAATGCCAACTTCTATTTAACACAAGGAACAAAACTTGTAGATGCCCACTCCAATCTCAGCAAAGTTTATGTACTAAAGTCATGCGCTAGACTCCAAGACAAATACCTCTAATTCAACATGTCAAATCCACACTTCAAACTAAGACATGAAAACAACAAAAATAAGCATCTCAAATGAGGGCAATGATAAAATGTCATCAGAGCAAACATCCAAATGCAGTATTGAATTACAGCAGAAAAGCAACAAAGTCATTAGATATTGGTTCGGCAAATTCTACTCTTTATCAGACAGATTTGGATTATTTTCCATCTCCCTTGCAGGGATCAAATCCATACAAACACCCAAGCCAACCAAAAACAGGGTAGAACAGATCATTTCTTTTGTCAAATGGACTCAAGGAGAGAAACCTCCTTATTCAAATCAACTAGCCATTGGATGATTATAGATGTACTCAATAGCAAGATTACATGAATCGATCTTATCAGCTTCCTTGTCGGGGATTTCAAGCTTGAATTCCTCTTCTAGAGCCATTACAATCTCAACATTGTCCAAGCTATCCAAGCCCAGATCCTTTTGGAAATGCACATTAGGAGTCACCTGAACATATTAAATCGGTAAATAAATTATCAAATTGCAGTTGTTATGAAGTATAAGGAGTCGACGAGCAAATTTTGTCAATGGCAAGCATAATCACATGACAAAGCTGACTAGAATAAATTTCAACTATAACACGCAAAAGAAAATTTTATGCTTATGACCTCTGTAAACAAAACCATGTGTTAGATATAAAATCAAAACTTGTGGATGTCACAAGGTGTAAAGTTAAATTCAACAACACACTATAGAGGTAATTAATGGAAAAAGTAGCATCGGCTCAACAAGCGACAAGGAACAAATAAGATGCATGTGTCTTTTGAAAATTAGATCCATCCTATAATTGATTTTTTTTTTTTTTTCCTGAAATAAGAAATGAAGAGCAAAAGAAAAAGGATAAAACATGGGCTAGACAATAAGCCAAACAGAAAGAAAAGACTAACATTAAGATCTAAGGGGTACCATAAATAGGGCATGCTTCGGATGAAGCAATGTACTAGCTAACCATCTTACGAAGAATAACAGAAGCATCTCTAAATACTCTAATTTTATAATGTTTTATATCCAAAGAAAAAGTTAAACTGCCTGAAGTTAATCAATATCTGCTCTCTGGATCATACATTGTGGTTAAAAGCCTCAAGTAGAGTATTGCTCTACAGCGATGAAAACCCACTAGTATAAGATTCACACGGAGCAAATTTTCAATCCTCTAGTGATTTCATCTCACAGCAGTTGTAGCTTCAAAGCCACAGCACCTTAATCCCAAACAAAACCTAAGCCCTGCGATACCAAATACACCCACTCACAACTTTTAGCTGGGGAAACATTTGCTAGAGGATTAAACAAAATTAGATCAGTTAAAGTAGTGCAGATTTAGTTCCGTTTCTCTCCCCAAATTTAATCAATTGCAGCATAAAATAAATTATCTCCATATACACTGATTAAATCATTATGTCAAAACTACTAAGATTAAATACAGTTCGGCTACAAAATGAATCTAAATTCGATTTTCAAGGGAACCAAACACTCAATTTATTGGAATAAAATATAACATGAAATCAGGGAAAGAGAAAATTTGACTGACATGGGCTGGATCGACTTTGGGGAAGCTCTTGACAACAGAGAGGACTCTCTGAATGACATCTTCTTTAGTGAGATGATCGTCGTGCGATGACATGAACCGTAGAGAACCGGACAGACTCCATTGCTGCTGCCTCTGTTTGGATCCGGTTAGGATTACCGTTTGTACAGGTACTCGGACGTGGCGAAGTACGGCTGTTCTCAACGCCATTTCTTTCTTCCCTTCTCTCTCTCCGCGGTGACTCTTTGGAAATCGGCAGTGAAACCAACTTCCTGGTAAAAGTCGGGTGCACTATCACGCGCTTTGCACGTGTTCCTCATTGCTTGCTTTCAATTTAACTAATTTTCAAAACAATTTCTTTATTTTATTTTATTATT
>JAXCLQ010015368.1:23416-36820 GCA_035584115.1 Cedrela odorata | reverse complement strand
GAGAATCCAAACCCAGTTGACCTGTAATTTTATTACCATGTTTAATTTATCATTTCTATTTGGCAACTACATATGTGAATGACAGAACAGTAGTTACACATTACAGCCCCAAGTTAACTTTTTATCACCATAAAAAACTCAATTCAAATCCTCAGAAAGGTTCAAAAAATCTGAGAAATTTATGTTTTTTGAAGTAAGCCCATTAATTTTTACCCTAAAGTGGAAAAACCCATTATCTCCAATTTTAGCAGCTATTAAATTTTCATACTTATCTGAGAAATTTAGGGTTTTTTACTCACTTTTTTCACTCTATAAATACCACCCTCTTGCTTTGTCCTTGGCATTGCATTTCAAAATACTCTGCATTTTTACTTATAACCAGGTGTTCGTGAGCTCATTCAACATCAGAAAGATATGGGTCGTTCTCGTGGCAACTTTCACTCTAATGACGAGGACCCCACTCAAAGGTTTGTTTTTATTTTTCGTTTTCTTTAATTTTGCAATGTTTTGTTTTTATTCTTCTAATTCATGTTTCCCATTTTGTGTTGGTTCTGTGTTTTACTGGATTGCTGCATTTCAGTTAGTTTATTTTGTATATTGTTTGTTCAGAAGCTGAACGCTTTGAACTTTGAAGTAGAAATGCTTCTACTGAAGTCTAAACTTCTTGTAGTTAATTCCATTTATGGGATATTTTGCTTTTGAAGTTTTCAAAAAATGCTGCATTTTGGTGGTCATAATTCTGCCTGTATTTTGTGTTAATGAAGATGTTCCATTTAACTTTAACCTGAGTGCTTATTTTTGTTCATGCAGATCAAGGAGAAAGAAGAACGTCTCCAGTGAAAATTCAGATTCCGCCGCTGCAGGTACTTTACCACCATCATGTCATTGTGAACTGAATTCTCCCGTCTGAGATTACTGAATCCAGTTAAAATTCGCTCTAAGTAGCAATGTTCATGCATTTTGTGACTTTTGCCTTTCATTTCTTTTCAAATTTCTTCTAAACCAGGTCAAGGAACAAGTGATGGGAAAAGGGCTTTATACCACTGCAATTATTGCAACAAAGATATTACCGGGAAGATCCGTATCAAGTGTGCAGTGTGTTCTGATTTTGACCTGTGTATAGAGTGCTTCTCTGTCGGAGCTGAAGTGAAACCTCACAAGAGCAATCACCCTTACAAGGTTATGGTCAGTAAGACTAACACCTTCCTTGAATTTTAGAGTTTTCCAAATCTTATATTTGTATCGGCTGTGCTTTTTACAACTCTACCATGGGTGAGCTTGTGCCTGTATTAACAGTTCTCAAAAAACTGGAGAGTTCAAGATTTGTTTGGGGAATTTGAAAGGAACTTTCTTTTCTAAACTTCTTTTATGATATTTGACAACTGAGCTATGCTTGAAGGCTGAAGCCTTGAAGCTTTCTACTCCATGGTATTGTAATATAGAGTAGTATTCAAGCGATTGTTTTCTACATCTTTTCATATTCTCTTCATTATTTGTTTATGTACTTATTTTTTCATGTTGCCCGATTGGTGGCTACATTTTGACAGGACAATCTATCTTTCCCGCTCATATGCCCTGACTGGAATGCAGATGATGAAATGTTGCTTCTAGAGGTGTTTTCATTTTCCTTTTCCTTTTCCCTTTTAATGTCTTGAAGGAAGTATCATTCTTTTATCCGCTGAGACAATATTTTTTTTGTGGGGTAACATTGTATTCAATCTTCCTTTTGTTGAACTTGTGTAATTTTTAGGGCATCGAGATGTATGGCTTGGGGAACTGGACAGAAATTGCAGAACATGTGGGGACGAAGATCAAAGAGCTTTGTATAGAACACTATACAAACATTTATATGAATTCCCCGTACTTTCCTCTCCCGGTATGGCATTTTGAACAATGTCAATTGTGATTTTAGTTGTGATTTTTTTACGAATAATTAGGTTTTCAAACTTTTTTCTCCCCAGGACTTGTCTCATGTTTACGGTAAAAATAGAAAGGAGCTTCTTGCTATGGCTAAAGGACATGGGGAAGACAAGAAAGGTTTTCTATGTTCCTTATTATGATTCTCCTTCCTTCTAATTATTTGTCTTGTATTAATAAAATTTCTTTTCATAAACTGCTTGAAGCTGCAGCAGTATCTAGCATGCCTGGGGAACTAACTGTGAAGGAAGAATCTCCGTTTTCTCCTTCTAGAGTGAAGTATGACCGTTATTCTCAACTATATATATGTGTTGCCTATTAAATCTTTGATGTCTTTTTATGCATCCCAGTAAATGGAATTCTTATTCTAAATTTTTTAATGCTTTTAGAGTTGAAGAAATGCATAAAGGTGGACCGTCTGGCCGCGGTCTAAATGCAGGTGAGCATTAATACATTCTTGACTTGCTGGTTGTGTAGTGAATTAATGGTTGATTCTATTGCTCTTAGGTATAGTTGAGATAGCATAATCTAAATAATAAACATAGTACCTAATTATAATGTCTTTTTCTGGCAGATCCTCAAACGGAGAGAAGTTCCAAGGGGAAGAAACCAATCTCTTCAGCGAATGATGGTCCACCATCAGTTGAATTGAGTGGTTATAACCCCAAAAGACATGAGTTTGATCCTGAGTATGACAATGATGCTGAGCAATTACTCGCTGAGATGGAATTTAAAGACACTGACACTGAGGAAGAGCGAGAGATTAAGCTCCGAGTGCTACGCATCTATTCAAAGAGGTATACAATAAATAATTTGAGTCTCTTACATGGTTGGAGTTTTTTCACTTAGATTGTTTCATAATTCTTATTGCATGCTTTATGGTTAAAACAGGCTTGACGAGCGGAAGCGTAGAAAGGATTTCATACTCGAAAGAAACCTGTTGCATCTAAATCCTTTTGAGAAGGGCTTGTCACCTGAGGAGCGGGCGATATGTCGGCGTTATGACGTTTTCATGCGTTTCCATTCCAAGGAAGAGCATGAAGATTTACTTCAGACTGTCATTGCAGAGCACCGGACTCTGAAAAGAATTCAAGATCTAAAGGTATGATTGATACCATAGTTATTGTCTGCTATATCTTGCTCAAATTATTAATATTTTATCTGGGTACCATAAAGACTGATTTAAATAAAACCAAAATTTCAATTTATACAGGAAGCTCGAGCTGCTGGTTGCCGTACATCAGCCGAGGCAGATAGATACCTAGAATTAAAACGGAGAAGGGAAGCTGAAGAAGCTTCTCGGCAAGCAAAGGACAGTGCCCAAGCTGGTCCAAGTAGTCAGGGCGGTGCAACTGCCGGACAGGCTTCTTCAAGCCATCTAAATAATATGGACATCATGGGATTTAACGAGACACAATTACTGTCTGAAGCTGTAAGTATGCAATCTGCTTGTCATTGTTTCATCTGATGTTTGCCAGCAACCCTGGCATTCTCATTTATGCTCCTTTGGTGCGTTTGCAGGAGAAACGCCTGTGCTGCGAAATCAGGCTAGCCCCGCCGCTGTATCTTAGGATGCAAGAAGTCATATCAAGAGAGATCTTCAGCGGCAATGTCAATAAGAAAGCTGATGCTCATCAGTTGTTCAAGATTGAGCCAAGCAAAATCGATAGAGTTTATGATATGCTCGTCAAAAAAGGGCTTGCTCCACCTTGAAAACAAAGAGGATCATCTCATACTGGTTCAAAATTGAAAAATCCTCGCCATTGTATTCACTGTCACACGGGAAATGAAAAAAAAAAAAAAAAAAAAACCCAAAATTGCTTCTCTTTTTACCCATCTGCAACTTTTATTCATTCTTTCTTCACGAGAAAACACCAAGTGTTTGACAATCAACTATGACTTCAAACCAACCAGAGAAATTAAATTTAACATTGTACATCAGTACATGGACATTGCTAACTCACTGCCACATAACTTTTAATGGGATTAGATTATGAACTCTACAGAGCTATAAACATATAGGTCCTTGAGTTTTGGTGAAACAATAAACTTATCTTTTCTCTACACTGTTCATCTAATGATATATCGGGACTAAAATTCTGAATACATTCATTAGTTTCATCTTCAATAAATAAATAAAAAATTAATCATAAAAGTAATATCCTATCAAATGCAATTACCCAAATATAAATTACAAAAAATTAACTGAGGTTTGATATAAAAAAAAAGTTTCAAATATAAAAGAAAATATAAATAAATGGAAGAGAAAGAAGAAACAGAAAAGAATGGAGAAGCAGACGTTGATGATCGATCATAACAGAAGGTAGGAGACTACAACGGTGTAACGAAAATAAAGATAAAGCAGGTGAGGTGGGGGAGGCCGTCACTGGATAAAAAATTTCATTTTCTTATTGACATTTTATCAGAAGTACCCAAGTCGTAAAGGTTTCCACTTACACAGCCGATTAATTATAGAATATTAATCTAAATTTAATATTTGCAACAGTTTTGCCTCCATTTCCCGTGTTGCTAATTCACCAAGCATCATGATAACAGTGACTTAGAACAAGAAGAGGAGAGATATATGCCAAATAATATATATATATATATATTTACCATCTAATTATTAGTGACAAATTCCTTAATCCTTAAAAGAAGACAAAGGATATTTCACCTTGATGCAAAGAAACCACTACTGGAAAATAAAGTACATTATTTGATTTCTTTGACAAACAAAAGACACCCAATATAACAAACCTTTACATTTAAAACCCGAAACTACTTATGTAAAGATATATATATGCCTATAAGAAGCATAGGATAATTGCACAAGTCAACTGGCATACCAACTTTGGGTGCAAAAGCACACCTTAATTTACTTCTATAAAGCCTTGAACCTAAAAACTTGCCGAGTTTTATCCCAATTCTATACTGCTGCTATACATCTGCCATTTTTCCTGAGGTTAGAAACTTGGGGATTCTCCTCTGAGTATCACTATGCCAACTCTGATCTATGTTATATACAGAAACAACAGAACTACCATTTACCATCGCAGGCCAAAATTCCACCACAGCAGCTATACCGTCTATTGTACAGTTGCTTCTACCACTTCGAATTTCCTCTGGTTGGCAGATTCGATATTGTCTTCTCAGACCAACTCAGCTTTGTTGTTAGAATCCCTGTCATTATCATTATCAATATCATCCTTGTTGTCATCTTCATCTCTGCGATCAGTTGTTTCATCTTCATTGTTGTGATGAGGCAGCTTTCTCAGGTTACCAGTCACGAGTAAACAAGCTAATTCTTGTTCATCTTCATCAACAGGTTCCACTTCGGGGGCAGCAAGGACTTCCTGCTCTGGAGATGTAGTATTACCATTATCTGGTGCTTCGGGAATAGGAGAGTGCATTGAATGCTTCAAGCTAGGTCTGACATTTACAGAAATGTAGGAGAGTATATTGGGATTTCCCATCACATCAACCCATTTGTTGCCAACCCAATCTTTGGAAATCCTTACATTTTTTCGCTGCACATCCAGGAACTTGCCTTCACCTAAAAAATCACAGAAAGAATCACATCATTCAGTATGATGACAAATAAGCATAGGACAATGAATCAGATATTGCTGCTGCATACCAGGGAGGTAAACTTGCATGAGATCATTTCCAGAAATCTCGACACCAATTACAACACCTTCCCACCATCCACCGCTCCACCATGCATCAACTGGTGATCCAACTTCAAAATAAAAGCCTGTAGCATCTTCTGGAGGATGTGGTCGGATAGTCAGGCGACCAGGGCATCTTATGCCCAGTTTATCAGGAGCTGCCACTTTAGATGCGGGGATCCATTCCTACGTGGTAATGTAAAGAAAAAAAATTAATTCCAGCTTAGGATAAGTCTTTAGGTCGGAAACGTTCAATATTCAGGCACATATGCAGGCTGCTCAGAAAGATGGTACAGCCAGAAAAGTTTCAGTGCATTCTTGTAAAATTTTCAATATTAAAATTCATGCGGCATTTGCATACCTCTAGATTTCCAGAACCATCAGCATCCTCCACGTCGTCATATTTTACTTTCAGAAGCTTTGGAGATACTCGCAAGATCTTACACCTGAACCAGCAGCCTCGAATGCCACTGTCTTGACAGAGAAGCTCAATTTTATCGTCCACTTTGAAAGAGGATGGTGACAGCGGTATAATCACCTTAATGCCCATTGTTTTCCTTGACAACCGTAACTTCAATTTTGGCAATTTAGGTTCACTATTGGAAATCTGGTCCGCAGGAGATGAAGTTTTCACACCAAAACCACCATCAAGTCCTTGTCCCTTGCAAGTTCGACTTCTCTTAAAACTCACCCTTGCGAGATCATCAAGGGTCAATTGTTTCTCATCTTCCTCGTTCAACTTATGGCACGTGACCTTTTGCTTGGAGACAGAAGGACCATCTAAAGCAGAGACGATTGCTTGACTAGAGTACCCCCGCAATTTAGTAAGAGTGAAGGGTTTGACTTTATTGTTTTTGATCTCCCTAAAGCACATATGGATACTGGATGTTGATGCATGAGAAACAATAGCGACGCATTTCTCGTAGTGTCTAGGAGTCAAGACAGTTGCCAGACCATCAACACACTCTGCACTGATCACTTGAACATGGGCAGTGATGAAAACTTCTCTAGGATGTGGATTCAGATTGGGAAAAATGCCCTTGACTTCCTTATTGTGGTGAAACCACCGCACTTTCACCTTCTTCTGCCCCTTCTTGTCTTCATACATATCTTCCAAATAGCCAAGGTAGTGACTTTCTTCTTCGGCCATAATAAATACAAAGGAATGAACCTGGACAGATGTCAGGGGATAAATAAATGAAAAAAGGGGAAGCGATCAGATGCCAATGAGAAAAGTAACGGCACTAAAGGAAATGTTTGCCACTAAAAGTAGAAATAATAGTTCAATGTGTTGACTCTTACAGCTATGGTAGTTCCATTCCTGCAGAAGGAAGGGTAGTGCGTGAGCTGTTTAGCACAATTCCAAGCAACACCGAACCACTCAATGTCTGAATTTTGAACTTTCAATTTCCTTAATACCTGTATTTATGATGAAATTTCAAATTTGAAAATAACAAATATATCTATATCTACGAAGCATAAACAACAACTACAGATGATAGCTACCATTTGATCTGGTAAATAGGTTATTCTGGTCATCAAATGATCAAGAGATCCAAAATCTTGTGTTGAATTCACCTGTGAATCTGTTATCAAAATATTAGTCTTAAAGAAATTCACTACAACGGTGGAAAGCACGGATTAAGTGAATTCATAAAACTATTGAGCCTTCCATCTATGATTAAGAATATATATGTCAGCATGACAAATGTGACAAGAAGACCATTTATAGAATATATATTATAACAAATATGACAATGTGATAAGTGGTTGTATGGGTTTTAGAAATGCCAAAAGTAGAGAACATAAAGACATTATCACGTACTTTAGGGATCAAAGGATGGCATGGTCTTCCAATAATTACGAGCAAGAAACACAAGAAATGAATATAGCATGCAATAGGATGCCAACCTTCTAGCGATTTTTTCAGAATAGATCTTTACACAGTTCAAACATGTGAAACTTAAAAAAGAACAAAACATGGAAACACAAGTGTGCCATTACTCATGACCAGAGAAAGTCATTAAGAAACCTAGTGATTTGATCAAGAAAAATTAACAAATCTGTTATATTTCCCATCCTTTGAGAACTGTAACCACTAGTAATATGACTTGCATGCAATTAATATTCTTGCACATGATATCTCAATTACTGGTCTTCTTCCATCTCAGAAGCATATCTTAAATGGATTTTAGAGGCAGCAATAACCCTTCACTAATCTGGTAAGTTTCGACAGTACAAGTCATTCTACAGTCTACGTAAACCTAAATAATTAAGATTTCATTAGGAAATATGAAATATTCAATAGCGGTGACAAATGCTCAAAATCTATTAAGGTCCAAATGTAATACTAAACCTGGCAGCTTGAGTGCCACTCTTTTATAATGTTTGAATTGATCATAAATATTGACTTTCATAGTCAGTTTGAATTCTTTTACAAAAGAGCGCTTATCTAATTATTTTGTGGAACATAAACTTTTACACAAATATTCTATAAGAAGAATTATAAAAACTTGCAAATGCATTCATTACATACTTGAAAAATCAACCGGTGGTTGACACTTTGAGACTACTGCTGTCAACCAGTCTACAACTTCTCGTCGTGCTCGCCATTTCGTCGATGTATTATTGATGAATCTTTCTGATCCGTAGGTATGCAAGAATTCATCCGGAACAACATACATCATGTGCCTTATACTCCTCTCAGTGCCCACAACTGCAAGCACTGAATTCCCAAATGTGTCCTTCAAGTAAAAGTGAACCACACGACTACCGCGCTCATGGCATATAATGTGCTCTTCCCAGGACACAAAACCCTGGTTATTTGCACTCATTTTGATTGTGAAATGGCCCAGAAATTGTTCAAAGATAACACCTTTAGCTACATTAGCTGAAAATAACCCAATTCAAGAAATAAGTTTTTGATACTAAACAAAACTAAACCAGTTAAGAACTCATAAAAGCAAAAGCAATCATACCCAGTTCAAGAAACCCTAAATAACACTAAAAAATTTAAATAAATAAACGAAAACAAATTTTTTTTAAATATATAAACAAATTAGAGAAAAGCCAACAAAGTAAACTTACGCCGGGTTCGCTTTCATATGATCCGCGCCAAGAGCTGAAAAAAGATGTCAAAAGAGACAATAACTAAGATTTTTAAAAGTAAAACTCAAGTGAAAAATAAAAATAAAATAAAATAAAGAAGAGAACTTGGTCTAGCTTAATTTCAAACACCACGACCAAGAACAAGAGAGTTCAAGGGAAAACTGAAATACCCAGATGTCATAAACGACAAAGAAGCGAAATTTAAACGCTTTTGCAAACAGAATTTCTCAATAAACGAACGTTACATTGAGAGTTCAGAGAGAGGATTGCAGCAGCAGCAAGAGCAGGCCAAAAAAGGCCATGAAGAAAGTGGTGGACAAAGGAAAAGACTAAACGAAGGGTAAAAAGGGAATTTTGGAAATTTGAGCGTTTTATGAAGATAATCTTGTGTGTGAAAAGTATCGTGAGCCCTAGAATTAGTCAAGCTGTTTAATTACAACACGTGGCATATTTAGAGTTCTTAGGTGTCAATCTACCACTCGTTGTAATTATCATTTTGATTCCTTTGTCATTTATGGTGTGATTTTGCAAGATGGATTAATAAATAAAAATAAATGTTATTTTGTTATTTGTATGCTTGATTAAAATAATTATTTTAAATTTCAAATAATGTATATAATAAAATTTTATTAGATTGAATCGATAGTCATGTAATGTAATTTACGCAATATTTTATATTAATTTTTTAATTATTAAATAAATATATTTTTAATGATAAAGATTAAATCTAACATGTATAATTAATATATTATAATTAATATACATGTAACATATAATATCAATTGCTCAATTAAGACTAATTTAATAATATATAAATAGTGTAAAAAATAAGAGCTATCTCTTTTTTTCTTTATGTGTATGTGGACGGGCATGAGCATGTGTGCGCCGTGTGTGAGAGAGACGTGGTGTGCTTTATCTAAAATTCTAAATTTAATTATTTCATCAACATGGTGATAAACATGGTGAAAGTATCTTATACTCAAAATGACAACTTTCATGGCACAAGATGATAGGCTTTCCCAAAGCAAGTATTGTGGTAATATTGTACCCTCTCTTAGCCACATTAGAAAAGGTTGAAGCCAGCAAAAGGCCACAACCACCACCACTCACCAACACAAATAATGCTCTAGTTGATGTAATAAGCGTTGCTTTGTCCGAGTTCAAATCAGAACATAGAAGAAATTGAAAACATCTTTTCTCAAATCTCAATTCTTCCTCCCCAGTCTGACAAACCCAATGCAAATCCTTCAGTTTTCATCATCATCAAAACCATATCATGTCTAAAACCCCCACATGCAAGAATTACAACCAAATCCACCGGACAGCAAGCTCTGGAAAACCATGCAAAAACCAATTACAAAGACAGGTTCTTGATCTCAGAATCTAACAAAAGAGGGTTTCTCAGGTTTTCTGAGTGCATATCTCCTAACATTTTCCCAGATTTCTTCTACCAATGGCCCTTCAGGAACCAATGGCAATTCAGGGCCCAATGCCATTGCTTTCTGATCTTCCATTCCCATAAAAAAACTGAAGATTTACTTCGAGCTTATTTTGTTATTTAAAGTTTATAATATATGAATTTAGCGCAATACATGATTCTGTTTGAATTATGTATTTAGTGTAAAACAATGCCGCATAGAGTAATGCAAAATAGTAGTTTGGTACAAAATGACATTATGCTATATCAAATGCTTCATTCTAAAAACGTGACCGACCGCAGAAAAGGAGGATTGAATTATCTGTTTTGAATAAAGCACCTTATCTTCGTTGCACACTGCTTGGAACTTGCATGGTCAGGGATTGGGCCTGGCCTTCATATCTGAATTTTGTATCAGCCCATTCACTTATTTCTGGTTTACAAGGCCAAGCCTTTCAGGTTTTGGAGCAGTGGTTTCCAAGTGCATATAGCATTCTTCATTTTGCTTTTTAACTCCATAAATCATAGTATCTATACTTAACATAGACAAGACAGGAGTGCTTCTCTTCTGCCAATGTTTGTGTTCTTAAAATCAAAATTCAGTATAAATTAGTTTTGTTTTGTACCAAAACAACGCTAATTTACATAAAATTCGTGTATTATAAAGTGGGAACATCAGCTCTCGAAATTTTCTAGACAAGACATTATAAGATAACATATACACTATCAACATACACGTAGCTTCAGCAGCAAGCAACAGATGATACCGATAAAGGGTATCGAAAACTATTAGCATATTGAAACGAGAGAGTTTCTCCTGGGCCAAGAGCTTCGCCATCATTGACAAGGCAATCATCGTAGTAAACTCGCTTGAAAACTCTAGGATTTACTAACCGAGCTGAGCTGAACCATCCACAGCTGACATGAATGTTGGAAATGCCGCAACCTGAGACACAAATATTCAGGATTTGAACTGAGTATCCTGGAATTCCATTTGGAAGTGGAGCTGTTGAGCCCTGGAATATCACGATGTCATCCTTTGAGCAAGCTGTGCCAATCCGATTTGCATCACCATCGTCTGCATCAAATTATGATCCATGCATGCATGATGAAATTGAATAAACAATTAAGGACTGAACTGGAAAATTCTTACTTACCAGCAGACTGCAGTAGTTTTCGATTGAAGGCAGTGCTGTTTTCCTTGGAAAAGACCAATCTTTTAATGCCGGCTGCATCTCTTATAACAGCTTGTTCCGCGTGAAATAACTCCACCACTGCATGCATGCATACATTGTCATGAAAATGCTTCATTCCAAAAGTGGAGCAGATTCTTAACTCAAATCATAAATTTACAACTGCTCAAATTTAACGGTTTTGATTAAATCGAGGGAAGTGTAACAACCCAGCTGCGTGCAGCATGGTCATCTATGTACTAAAGTATCTCCATTGTAGGGTATCAATGCAAAATTTATGCTTGATGTAAAAGTATAAGGTAGGATTTATTATTAATCGAGGAATAAGATTAAACTGTTTGAATTTTTATCATCCCTATGGACACAAAAAGCAAAGGCTGAATCACGTTGCTAGAATTTAAGGGTGTATTTAAGCTTGTTGTGTTTTTACTTTACCTTGCAAGCACCACCTATAAAATATTTGATAAATATTATTATTTTATTTAACAAGTTAATCTTACTCCTTATATTTGATATTTATTGATTTTATTTCATATAAATTACATGTCATAACTCTTTAATCTCAAATATGTTCTAATTAGTATCAAATTGTGTGAAGATTATAGTTTAGGAGTCAAAACAAGAAATCTCAAGTTTGAGTTGATGTATTGATGGAGCAATTATCTCATTTAGGCAACATTTATTTTTTAGAATGAAAGATGAGAAGAGAGTGAGATCTACCAGAGAACATGGCTAGAACATTAATAGCGAAAACCATGGCCAAAAAGACCATGCGAAGTCTTCTGTTATCCTGCAGGCTTCTCTGTTTCAGCGCTTCTCTCATTGTGAACCTTCTATACACGCTCCAAACTGACCTGCAAATCCAGCAAATTTTGGGTTAAGAAAAAATTATACACCAGATATATAAAGAAAGACAATGTATAAATACACACAAAAGTAGACGGGATGAAGAAAAAGAATTGAACACAACCTTCAATACAGAAGATCTGGATAGTGGCTGAGGAGGTTTTGGCAAGAAGTTGCAGTAATAAAGAGATGAACAAAATAGTTAAAAATGTAATAGATTGATAAATCACAGAAAGGAAAAAATGCAGTTAGGATTTGTAGCTGCTGCTCCCTAGCTAGCTCACATCCACAAGACCGTGCGTGTAAAGCAGCTGCAAAATAGTAATTTGGAAGGGACGTGAAATCTAAGGGAGCTCTACTCTCATTTATAGCACTATGTCTTAACGAGACAACAAGGAACATATTACCACAGAATTCCTCTTTTTTAGGTACTTTGCACACGTATATGGAATAGTTTTACTGTTTTTCTAGCACTTTGTGGTCCATTTTAACTAAAATCTTCAATGTGGTGGTGAGCCTTTTTTGACTCATTTCTAGGCTAAGTCCAAGGAGATATTGATTGTATTACTTTTGGAGAGTGTCACATTTTTATTTTGTTTTGCATATTTATTTTGTTATAATTTGTGGGCTGTTCTCATTTCTTAAAATAAAAATTTGATGCAAATTAGAGTTGTTTTGCTCCAAAACAACATTGTTAGCGTACGTCATATGGTAAGAATTGGCAAATTTTATATTAGCATATAGTTTGTGATTAATGTGAAATATTGTTATCAAATTAATAAATCCAAAAACAATATCATTCGGGTTAATTGCATGGGAAATAACAAACACTATTGATGGTTTAGGAAAAGTAGGACTTCTGTTTCCAAAACAATTATACTAAAGAATACTTGCTTGACTGGAAAAGAATGGCCATTGTTTACCAATTTTTTGAAAGCGGGATTATAATAAGGGAAGATGAATTGGAAATATGGTATTATTGAGTTGAAAGTAATGATATAAAGTACAATTACGTTAAAAACAACAACCTTTAATAAACCCAGCATGAAATTAAGCTGGCTTTGGGTCAAATCAGCCGCACTGTTGTTTCTTTTAGGCTACTTTTGTCGCCTAATTAGAATCTG
Organism: Cedrela odorata; assembly: GCA_035584115.1. Taxonomy (NCBI): domain Eukaryota; kingdom Viridiplantae; phylum Streptophyta; class Magnoliopsida; order Sapindales; family Meliaceae; genus Cedrela; species Cedrela odorata. Next base: position 23,547 of record JAXCLQ010015368.1, on the reverse strand, counting down.
CTCATTTCTTTTGATATGAACTAAGAACAAACAACAAAATCAAAACATTCCCAGTGTCATCGGTAAAATTCCTGGCTGTGGCAGAAAGCAGTAGTACTTGGAGTCAAAATATGTAGCATTTTACCCTCAAG
>JAXCLQ010015368.1:0-23316 GCA_035584115.1 Cedrela odorata | reverse complement strand
TGTCATCGGTAAAATTCCTGGCTGTGGCAGAAAGCAGTAGTACTTGGAGTCAAAATATGTAGCATTTTACCCTCAAGACAAAAATGCACTGCACTCTAGAGTAGTTCATTGAAAATTAAATGCACAATTTAAAGAAGGGTATGCGAAGAAAGAGTAGCCGCAAAAAGCAGGTAATCGATGCCGGCTTTAAGCTTTTTAAGCGGCGTTAATTACTGACTTGTCTGTCGACTGTGAAGTGTGAACCCTAAACCCTCAACGATCCAAATCTGAAAGCTTCCTTAATTTTGTTCTCTTCATTCAAGAACATGCTGTTATTTTTATTCTATGCTAGTTCATGTATATTATGCATATACAGAACATCGAAGTGTCAGGTCTCACTTCAGAATTGGCATTAATTTTAATTACGAATCAGACATTGCATATGCTCAACATGTTCTCAATTTTACATTTCATATATACTTATGTCAATGGCTAAATTAGGATATATAGTATTGTAAGAAAACACACTCAATAAAGATTATAGTAGCAAATGAATTTTTGACAAGACGAACCATGCATGGAGAGCAAAAGGTGGGTTCTGGTATCAATATGAAATTGTGATTAAATTTGGTGGTTATTTAAGGCAACAGAGGACCGCATGCAATGCAACTGATCATAAAACTGGGCAGTATTTTGGGCACCGTACACACCTCGATCCACGTACCATTGGGTTTACTCTTGGCTGGGATAAGACTAAGATGAATTGAACGTACGCATGCAATTGGCAATTTGAACTTTCGAATTGAATTAGTGAATTGAAGTGCGTGTTCAATCCATCGAGCATTCATGTACACACACGTGGTACGATTTTAATAGGTTCATCTTCAGAAAATTTTAGATAAGAAATCATTTAATGTTAAATTTTGATATTGACTTTTATGAAGGTTGAGTGAGTATGGCTTTGATTATAACCTTGCAGTTGCAGCCCCTAGCTAGCTCCAGCAATATCAACGCATTAATTAAAAACCTAATGATTTGGTGATGCAGGGATCATTTCTTGTCATTTTAATAATAAGTTTTGATATCTTATAAAGAAGTAAATCTAACAGAAACTGACCTCACATATAATGCATTAATGATCTAAATCAAGGTGGAGAACGCATTAGGCGATGGTGTTGGTCCAGGTAAGCTTTTCTTCCTTATCAGTTATCATTATCCTCTAGCTAGGGTTGTTGAAACAAACCCATTACTAATTAATATGCTTCTCTCGATCGTTATCTTATCCTCTACCCAATAATTCATGGTTTTGCTCATCACCCAAATACACCTTTGTCCAACACTACTACCCCCACCCTTTCTCATCACGGAAGATCAAATTAGAAAATCTATAAATTTAAAATGGGATTATAGCATTTAGTTCTCTTAATTTTTGTATTTTCACAAATAAAAATATAACTTATTTATTTATATTAAATAATTCTTTACACCAAAAAGGTATTTCAATTAGGGACCTAGTTGTTATATATAAATTAAAATCTTATGCAGAAAGACAATCGTCATTATTGAAGGGGTCCACGGTCTTCCTCTTAAACACCTATCCAACTCAATTATGCACTCGTTGTTGTCACATATACGTACACGAAATTGGACGAATAACCACTCTAGAAATTTAAATGGCCTATCTCAGCATTCCATATACCCATTTCTAAGATAAACTCTGTTAATACAAGCAATGCTCATTCACTCTATTATCAATATCTAACCTAATCATTCTTAATTATTAAGTTGAAATATCGCCTGGGATTCTTGATTTATTAATACTCGCTTAATTCATGTAATCACACTATTTTGTCGCTTTACGCATTGAAGTCTATAAATACTTGCAACCCACATAAACTTCAAGCTTGAGAAACAAATATAGAGAAGAAAAAAAAAAGATGGCTTTGAGATGGGCTCTTCATACAGCTTGTCATGTTTTGGGGTATCAAAACGACTACAAAATAGAGTATAAGAGCGTTGTGGGATACCAAAACGACAAAGTATATCCTGCCAAAGTTGTTAGTTCTGAAAATATGAAACCCTATGGTTTTTCTTCTGGGTTTCAAATGCCTCTGCATTATCCTCGTTATTCTAAAGCAGACTACGAGAACATGGAGGAATGGAAACTCGACATGCTTCTCCGAGAATACGGGCTAAGTTTCCAGAGAAGTCTCGACGAGAAGAGAAAGTATGCGATGGGAGCATTTCTGTGGCCGGATCAGTATTGATGAATATATAAGCAGCTAGCTCTTTCTTGATTCTGGATGCTACAGAAAGTATATTTTGGCTTATGTTAATTATGTTTTTGTTATATATGATCACCCTGGAATTTGAAATATGGGAGATTAAGAAGAAAATATGAAGCATATGTGTGTTGAAACATGCTGCCTGGAAGTGTTTTCTGTGTATTAATTTCAGTTCCTGAGTTTTAAGCCTAAAATCGCTTCTACGAAGGAGAAAATTGCTTTTGCTTTTCTGCATTAACTAAGAAATTAATGCTTTGCTTTTACTCAAGCAATTGAATCCTGGCGGATTAATTGAAGTTCTGGTAATAGAATTTGCTTGTGTAAAATGCAAACAAGCACACACGAGTTTCTATTAAATCGCTTTTGGTATACCATTTATTATATCTTTAATAAGAATTAATGTTAAAACTTCATATTAATTTTCATTAATTAAACAACACATGATGTTAGTAATGAAAATGACATAATCGATGAATCACATCAACATGTTAACTTCACCTGACAAAACTGGCTGAAGATATAGCTGTAATTTTAATTAATTTAAAATTAGTAATTTTTACTTTAATGTAATTAATATTTATCACACTATTTCAACATCAACCTCTCAAATAGACACTTGATTTCGATTAAATTTTAATTAATTTTTGATTACTTGACATGGAAGTTAATTACTCTACAAAAATACAAAATAAAAAAAAGGTTTTAATAAGGAATAAGTGGAGCCCATATATATATATATATAAATAATTAAATGTAGGGTCAAGATTGAAGACAAAAGATGTACACAAATTGTGGACCGTCAAAGTCAAATTGAAATTGAAGTGTCTCTGTTTACCGTGTGATTAAAGCAGCACCATTGATCGTGGTGACAACTAGAAACTTCTGTAACTCTAACGATTCATTAGTGTCAATGATTTGTACAGTGCAAGACTACTGTGCATCGTACAATATTTTAAAATATATATATATATATATAAATTAGATAGAATAATAATTATTAGAGTGGTTCGAGGTTGATTGTTTTGATTTTTGGCCATAATTTTTTGGAAAATTCACTAAAGAACACATACTAAGTACCCGAAAGCAAATTCAAAGCCAATTAAACGCACTTCTACGAGAAGTTCATTAGTTTCTCCGCACACACTCGTTTACACACCAAGAAGGGTAATAACCAAGATGGATGAATATTACAAGGAACAACAGGAGTTCCAAGCTTTTGACAAGCATTACTACTACAAGAAGAATCACTTCCTTAAAAAGACTTTTCAACTTATTCTTTCAGTCTCTATATTTTCTTTGATTCTTTGCTACTCTTCAGGATTTTCTTTCTTTCCTCATTCGTTCAATGTCTATTTCTCCACGTTCCTTTTCTCATTCTTCACTCGCAGTCTCGAGAGAAAATACACGTTCCTCATCTGTAATGGAATCCTTGCTTTTCTGGCCAAATGCTCGGTTTCTTGTAGCACTTCTTCTTCATCTGCTTCTGTTTATGCTGCAGCTGAATTTTCAGATTCTGGGTTATCCGAGATGAAAATTGAGGAAGTTCCTGTGGCAACTGTTGAATCTTTAGAGAATGTTGTGGAAGAAGAACAAGAACAAGCGAAAGAATCTACGTTTGGAGAAGAGAAAGGAAGAGAAACTGGAGTTTTCGTAGAAGAAGAAGACGATAACGAGCCTGTAGTAACACAAGAGGAAGATATTGCAGAAGCAGAAACAGAAGCAGCAATAGTAGCAGTAAATGAACCGAGTACAGAAGAACTAAACAAGAAAATCGAAGAGTTTATAAGAAAAATGAAGGAAGAAATCAGGATTGAAGCTCAACAACAGCCAATTGCAATGTAATTCATGTACATTCTAAAACAAATGTCAATCTGTACTTTTCAGTATTGTACTTTGTTTGTAGATTATGTTCTTCTCTTCTCTTTCATATTCTCCAGTAGTGTAATTTGCCTTATAAACATCCTCTCTTCGGTCCTGTAAGCATCAAATTTAGCTCTTTTTCCGGACACTTGATTATCTTGAACGGTAGGAATCATAGATTATACGTACTAATTTGGTTGATACATCAACTGAATTTTGTGGAAAATACTAGAAAGCACGAGTGCGCGTATAAAAACTGGACAAGATGTTTAGTTTGAACGATTTTAATGTTATATTAATCATAAATGATATTAAATAATTGATAGAGGTCAAATTAATTAAATGTTCCTTATATTAACTTCTATTAATATGAAATCATTAGTTATTAATTATATGTTTACGGGCGGTTGATAAAGATTAACGAGCGAGCAGTAAGAGAAATTCTAATTAAAAAGTTAAGGCGGATAACTTCTTAAATCAATTTTATATTAATCATAAATTAAGTTACTAATCACATGTTTAAGCACTTTAACCAGCTTTAATACATCCCTAATCCTGACCCAACTTTCCATGTGCTTCCACTTCCTTGCAACCAAACATCCGCTCATCATGAACACAACAAACTTATATCTCATAATGGAATTCACAGAAGCAGCAAGTTTGCTTTTTCTCAATGATCTTTTTTGGAAAGCAATAAATGGGTCCATCCCAGGTTTCTTAAATTTAGAGCCTGGGAAAAAAATAGTAACAAAAGCTTGTTTATGATTTATATTACATGATTATGGACATAAAAAAAAATATCAATTATAGTAGCATAATACAGTTCTGAGAATTGATATTTCTCGAAAGCAAAAACACAATGAAAAATATATATTTGACAGCAGATAAAAATTGCCATTTGTCATCCACCACTTTGTACAGAATGAAAACCGACCACTCGATGAGGTTCTTCACACTTAAGTGGCTAGCATTTTGCAGCTTTCATTATTTGTTTTCTTTTACCAATATTTTATATGCAAAAATCAGGGACATGGGTCATGGCATTTCCTGAAGAGGGACCCTTTTCTGAATGAATAATGAAGATTCAAAATTGAATGTCAAATTCATACCTGAAAAGATGCAGAGAGTTATGAAGGAGAAGTCTAGAAAAGCGATGCACCTGCAAGTTGGAGAAACAAGTTCCATCCTGTCTGCAAATGCTGACAATCAAAGCATTGTCGACAATTCAACCATGGAGAAGTTTAACAATCACTTAAAAAGAATATTGTTCTATCATGAAAAAGATAGTGTAATTCTTATAGTACCAGTATCAGTACAATTTCGCCAAACTTTGTGTTTCATATTCATATTATGGCATGTGAAATGTAGGTCCAGAATGGGAAAAATGAAAAATTCGAGGGACTACGAAAATCATTCAGGTGGATGAAAGCTAACCAATTGATTGACTTAAATATGACAATGGCGTTTTTGTACACCTTGCATATCTTCCACTCGATTTGTCCTTCCTGCCGATGCATAATTCATACAAAATGGGTTAGGTGGCAAAATTTTAACTAGTAAGGTGCGAAAAACTTCAGAGAAATAATAATGGCCTTTAACAAGTCAAAAGGCCAACCTGTCTGTCCACCAATTTGTTTATGTAGCTCAGTTGCAAGGAAACCTGTAAAATGATGAATACACACATCATAAAATCTCAACTGTCAATTATTTGCCTAAGAATTTATCTATCCTGTATATGTATGAACACATATGAAAGATCAATCCATAAAAAATTCCATTGAGAAAGCAACTGAGTTGCAAAGAATTTAGCATTTGAACCAATTGCAGAAGGTTGTAGCATATCGATCAGAATTTGTTTTCTCAAGTGCCTGTGAACCAATAAACTTGCTGTTAGCCTTGAACTTTATAAACAGTAGATAATCTACAACTGCCCTGGATTTTCAACACTCTAGAAGGCAGAGGGACAGTATCACCATTTAATTATATAACCTAACTGATGTGACTTGCATCAATTCTATCCTACTATTATTACCACATCTGGAGATGTGGTAATGTATCCTCAGAAGTAATATGTATCACGGAACCACTCAATAACATGGCCTTTAAAGCAGTGCTCAGGTGAGCCCCAGAAGAATCTAGCATATCCAAGAAAACAAGAGGTTTGATCTACAACAGAAACAAATTTGTAATTGGCTACTCCAGGGAAACAAGATTCTTCATTTTGTTTTTCACATCATTCAAATTGAATAAAAAAGTCTACAAAATTTTCTTATCATTCTTTTTAAAAGGTCTACATGATTCTCCACATGTTTATTCAAATTTGCGCATCATTATGACCACAACTTTATCATCAATTTATTGTAACAAAGCATTACCAGCCAAGATCAACATCATTAACAGAAAATTAGCAAGCAGCTGATTATGCTACTTAATCTGTATTGCTTATTCATAGAATCGGTGTCACAGTCGAGCTGTGCAGAATAAGAGGTTGACTTCATAACTTAATAAAAGAGATTTACTAATAATCATTTGCAACACCTAATGAATAGAATATAATTTAGCATTGAAACAAATCAAATAAGTTTATTTTTTAAAGCAGAAAATCTAGTGGTAACCTCGTCCAAGAATCTCCCAAGGATTGAAAGAAAAAGCAATGTATTTTTACAAATGAACATTCTTTTATTTAACTTCAATTTATTTCTCTTTCAAGTTAAGCAAAGTAGCTTTTACACAGCCTCTTTTGGACCACTATAGTTAGTTTGTCCAGATGAGCTAAAACGATAAGAGAAAGGAAGCAAGAATGAAGTGTTATATGAAAAGTCATTATTATACTTCACATCATGCTAACACTTACTCAAAGCTAGTAAAGTCAAAGGGCAACAGCATAATGAATTAAACTCGCTACTTCTCTTCATTAATCTAGAAACACACATCAGAAATTTACAAAGTACGCCACCTTTTGCAGCCTCTACTACCCTTTCTTGACAGAAACCATAATAACTTGTTGGCAACGGGATGATAAACACAGCAATCTACCATTTGCTTCTGATTAACATCATTATATACCAATCTCAGTTTGTAAGTTGACGGTGAGAACATACACGCATTCTGGCATTGCCTGATAACTTTTTCATTTGATCACCTAACTTTTCTTCATCAATGGAGTGACCAGTGATTTATTTGCTTCCATCCACAGTTTCCATCACTCCAAAATCAATCAGTTGGTGAAAGAGTAAATTCCATAGCAATTCCATCACTCTCTGGCATATCTCTAACATCATTAAGAAGCCTTGTAAGCTCTTTTGTTAGTTCTTTACGAATATAATCAGATCTCTCCTTTGTAATTGATGATTCTGCAAATAGAGTTTCAGTAAGTGAATGAAACTCTTGAAGCCATTCGTCATTGTTATGTTGAGCATCATGATCATATAAAAAGGCTAAAGAACTTTCTCGCCGCCATCTAGTTAGAAAATATTTTTCAGGAAGTTGAAAGTAGTTCTTTGCAATGAACACACGAAAAGCATGTCTGCATAATGTTCCTGAAGACTCAAATTCCTTACAAGAGCAATGAATCTGTTCATCTTCTGGTATCCATACAACAAGACGTTCTCCATCCATCTTCTTGAAATGGCGTACAAGATATGATCCACTAGCCATTTCAGATGCAGCGTACTGCATAGCTAGTACCAATTCATGTTGAAAAGCGTTAAAGGCAAAAGCAGTAAGAGCCGTACGAGCTTGCTCTTCAATGGGCATGCATGTTTTTATATGCATATACTGCATCTCTTGACGTGGACGGTTTTGTAGATTGGCAGAGAGACCAATCTGCAAGAGTTCCAAACAAAACTATAAACAATTGACACATCAGAATCAGTTCAAGCATTATAGGACAATAAATGTAACTGATATACCTGCTCAAAAAAGCTACGCAAACATGATTGAGCAGTGAATATTCCTTTCAAGAAAGCATCTACAGACTTGGAATATGCAGTTGTCATCATCCGAGCAAGAAAATAACCTCTTGTGTAGGATAGTGCCCAAAATGTTCGGATAGAATAAAGTAAAGAAATGTGCTTATCTGAACCAAGTCCAAACATGGAAACCATTTGACTCCATCGAAGTTCAAAATCTTCTGTGCTCTCCACATGGCATAATGCATCAAACTCCGATTTGAAATCTGAAAACTGAGATCCCAGCAAGAGAGAGAACCAGCCGGATAACTTGGGGAGAATATTACATACAGACATAACATGTCTAGTGTTTGAGAATTCTCTTCTTATAGCATCTCTGAGCCCCGGATCAAGATCAGTTACAATTGTCTGTGGATATCTTCCTTTCATAAAACGAACAAAGCTCTGCACCCAAAAGTCAAGATAAAAAATCAAAATGGAAGACATATGAAGATTTATTTGAACTCAATAATAAGGAGTAGCAGTAAACCTGCAAGGCCCAAGCAAAGGAATGGAGTGTTTCATCCTGCAAAAGAACACAACCAAAAAATATTGTTCTTCCATTGCAGTCAATCCCAAGCCATGCTCCAAAAATCATACCATAAGTGATTGACCGATAAATTGTGTCAAAATAAACCACATCACCAAACATATCGTATGCATGAACAGAGTCAGGATAAGACCAGGCAATATTCTCAACCTTATTGTTCTCATCGAATGTAAAATCATAAACAAAGTCTTCATCTGTCTCTTTCGTAGCCTTGCAGATGTCTAGTAGTTCCATTGTGTCATTTTCTCTTTTCTCAGTAAGTAAAGCATCATTTTCTTGAACAGCTCTTTTGCGGTTTTGAACAAAGTTCCTAACATCCCTCTCCAGAAAAGGCAACTGCCCACCTTGAATCCCTTTCTCCAATTCCAACACCTTTACTATACGATGTATTGGAAACCCAGCTTTGGAAAGCAATAGAATTCTCTCTTGATCAGCCTCGTGAATCTTCCTATAAGCAGGCAAGAGCCTCACTTGGTCGCCTTCCAGAAGTTCGTGATTATGAACATTACTAAATTGTACAACAAACCATTGAGAAACTCCTTCAACTACTTCCTTCGACAAGTACATCTTCGCATCACACCCACACCGCACCGATTTCCTATCCCTATGGTGTTCCCCACCAGGCTTTTTCCTCACTGGAGCAAACCCCGAGCGATAACAAACAAAATCACGTTTATATATCCCCAATTGAGGGCTCAACCTCGACCTTTCTTTCCTAATAGAAAACCCATTTTTTCTAGCAAAATTCCCATAATACTCAAATGCATCATCATCACTCTTAAACACCATTCCCACGTAGGGAGCAACCATAGATTCATTTGACGAATTTTCATCATTTTTAACCAATTGGGAAGCTACTGATATCTCTTCAGCATCTCCTTCATGTGTAACATAACATTTCCAATCTCCACATGGACATTGTTGCCTCCTCATCCATATATTTTTCGATGGAATCATTCTCACCAATCACACTGAATTGAACTATATGTACACTTCTTTACCACCAAAATTACTAAAATATCCGATTTCCCCCACTAGCTTGCTGTACAAACCCTTCAAAACCAAAATTAAGCATAAACATTAAAATGGTTTTTTTTCCTCATCAAATAATTAACAAAAATGATACCCATTTGAGCTAAGAGTTATATCGTGCAACTGGCATCAAAATTTGTGTGTTTTATGTTATAGATAAAGAGAGAAAACGAACGAAGCAAGTGCTTAAGATTCCATAATATAAAGTTTTATGAGCTGAAAATAGTATGAAATAACCTGCAGATAAAGGAAAATAACTTACCAGTTATAGAGAGAGAGGAGTTCGTAAACCCTTGCCGTTGCTGTTGCTCTCTCTCTCTTTCTCTTGTTCTTACTTTCTTCTTCTTCAGCTCCTGCACCTTCCCTTCCTTTTCATTTTAACGACGTTATGGGCTGGGCTGCTCTTTAGATAAAGAGTTACACTAAGACCACCTCATTAATTCTTTAACTACTCCCCCTTATTCAACAAAGAGAGTGCATTTAGGTTTTCTCTGAGAAATCCATAGAGATGATAAGTACTACTTTTATTTCATTGGAAGTGGGGTGTATTTAGAATCAATTTCATAAAAATAAATTTCTCATTAAATTATATTTATGAAAAAGAAGTTGAATTTAATTCTAATTTTCCATATTAATAAATATTTGAGTTTTGAATTATAATTTAGAATAAAGTAATTCCACACATCCATTAGAAAATAATAGTTAAAACAAATCGTAGTATTAGTATATAGAAAAAAAATTTTAAATAGCAGAGTCTATTATATCTTTATATTAATATAATAAAATTATTTAATTAGTGGGATAATAAAATTTTTAATAATAAAAAAATGAATAAATAATTATTTTATTTTTTAATTTTTTACTAAATTATAGTTTATTATTTTATTAATTAAATAATTCCATTTAAATTAATAGGATTGAAATTCCAAATTGTCTTTGTCGAGAGTTATAATCGAAGCACTTTATATGTCACGCACGTAATGAGTGTTGGATTTTAATGGTGGCGATAACTTAGGCAGCCACGTATATACAGTTGCGCGACTTTCCCGCTTCCTTTGATCACTTTTCCTATCCCATCTTGCTGTACTTCCTGTTCGAATTCATTATGCATTCTGCATAATGTCTACTTTCCATTGATCACTGCATCAACCGAAACCTGCTTCTTCCCCAGACATATGAACCCGGGTCAAATTTAGATGCTTAGTAATAAGGTACTGTTCGGAAATTTGCTTGCAGATTGAAAGGCTTTCTCCTATTGCAGACCATGAATCTGGAGATGAACTACCGCCCGGCTAAGGGTTGCTGCTACGCTTTCGTATCAACATGCAGTTTACCAGTTTGAGTTTTGTTGATTTCAATAGATATGAACAGTTTTGATGCAATTTTGTTTTGGTGTGAAAATCCCATGTTAATTTCGTGTATTTTGAGTTGTTTTGCAGGCTTTATGATTAGATGATGTCAAATGATGATGCTAGACAGCCTCTGCTTAGTAAGCCAGTAGATATAATCTGGCCGGAACAAAATGTATCTGAATCTCTTCCAGATTGAGAACCATTTGTTTGGCTCAGTTCTTTCTGTACCTTACTGAACTTTACACTGAAAGGAGGCAAAAATCCTTTGTTAAATAGGTTCTTACTCGAAAATTTACATTCTCGGATCTTGAGGCTGCAGATCTTGATCACGACAAATCAGTAAGGTATATGTTGTATTCATGATCATGCAAGTTCAATTTACATTTTGTGCTCTCATTTATAAATTTTTGCTGTCAACAGTGAGGCGGAGTTTGTCATATATAAACTGAAGGAAATGGGGGAAGATGAGCAACGAAGATGTTTCAATCTTGATGGAAAGGTTTCGAATCCTTGATGCAGATCAATCAGGAGCTTTGACAACCGCAGGCATAATGTTGTCGCAATCATCTCGGTAATATTTCCCTTGTAGTATGTTAGGGAAAGGAATCCTTATATTGAGTTATTGATTCCTAATTCTAATTGTACTCGCACTCATGGAACTATTTCTCTGAAAGCAATAGTGAATGCAAAATTTTTTTATTGTGAGCACTATGCCTTTCTCTATAACGATTCTATGCTATTTAGCAGTTAATGAAAAAGAAATGTTGTTGCATATTGCATGCATGTGAGTTGCATCTGCGTGAAATTCAATACTTTTAACTGAAATTTCTTTTTCCCTTTTAATAAAAAAAGTTTGGAAGAAGATTTATAGCATGACAATTGTATGGTTACTTTTAGAAAGAACAATTTATCTTTAGAGAGAGAGCAATAACATGCTAACATAACTGATCAGCCGAACCATCTGGGACAGTTTGGTTTGTAAGTGTCTTATTCAAGCTTATTTTAAAGGACACTACTGCAGCAAAGCGACCACCAGTCACATGATTATTCACTTGCAACAAGACCAGAAACTGGTGCCCTTGTATCACAAACCAAATCAACCAAAGATAAAAAGTGCAACTTGTGACAGTTCTACTTCAAGAGGGTTGGGAAAAGGAAAGGAATAACCATACTTATAAGCAAAAAGGGATTTTAGCAGAACTTGACATGCGATATTCCTTTATGTAACATCGATTTGCAGATTCTAGTGTCATTTATGAGAGTTTTCAATTGAATTTATAAAGATGAGAGTAGGAACAACTAGATTCACCAATTATTTGGCTAATGGAAAATGGTTTGTCAGAGTAGTTATACTATAATTTTAAGGATAGTCACAGATTTACATCTCTAGTTATTGTTTTCGTTCTCCATAGCTGTTATGTCGTACTACAAAATTCATTGATAATTGACCCCGACCAGATCGAAGGGACTTAAGAAAAGAATTAGTGAGTGTTAACTTGAAGCATCTTTCTTGTTTGATCTCAATTTTGGGAACCTGTCTGTTAAGATAGCAAGATTTTCGAGGAAATAAAGAAGTCAATACAGTGGAGAATCAAGCCGCTTTGCTTTCACATTTAGTATTCTGGATTTTACATTTTGATTGACATTCTAGTGTTTTCACATTTGAAGAAGCGACAGAAAGGTACACTTTTTTTTTTAATATGCAATGAAATAGTTACAAAGGATGGATATATTTTTTCTGATATTTAGACATGAACCTCTTTTATTTAGTCGTATCTCTGATTCTCCCCAATATGTTCTGGTGGTCCTGCAACATAATCTAGCAGTCCTTCACCGGCCTTTTCACCATGAGCTTCAGTTGCCAGCTGAGAAACACCACCAAATGCGATTATCAACACCAAGAACACAGTTGTTGATGCGAATAGAGGCCAAAAGTAGGCCAGAATGGTGAGCATACGAGGTGCTGCATACGACAATAAGCCAAGAATGAAGGAACCAACAATTGCTAAAGTGAACTGGTATCTGTATTGCATAAGCTTTGGTGTAATATCCATGGCTTCTACTTAAGTTCAAGAGACTTCTTACAACTCAAAACAGAAAAGTGCAGAAAGTTTATTAGCTCTCTGTTTAAGTAGTAGCTGAATGTTGGAGATGTTGATTTCAATAATGCTTTCAAAAATTGCTTTGTCATTCCCTCTGAAAGTTTCTCAAGTAGATTCCTCTTGTTTCCTAAACAATCCACCCCTAGTTTTGTCCATGTTTCTCGAATTACTGGAACACCCTCCTCTTATTTGCATGCAATTTGTATTTTGGAAATGCTTCTGTTGCTTTTGAAAACAAAATATGGGTAAGTGGCAAAACAGGCATTGCAACAAAACTGATGGAATGTTTTGGTATATATTCTTTGTCCACCTCTGAGATTGGTCGGCTACTTTTTCATGTGATTAAGGGAAGGCATAACTTCTTTTCAATTCTTTCTTCTTTCTTGTATTGTATGTGGTGATTGGTTCGAAGAAAAGATTAGCCAATCAATGAAGAAAATGGGACTCATTTGATTCCTCCTTTTGATGTTAAAAGAAATGAAAAGTATAACTTTGTGGTAGGATTTCTTCTTCCACTTATGAATTTTTGGACTTAAACTATGCTCTTGAAAGATAATAAAATAAAAGATTATTGTCTAACTTTTCCACTTGTTCAACAACATCTTGAGTAAAAATAAATAAAATTTAAGAGAATAATTTTCTAAATATTCATTTAATTTCGTTATAACATTCTATTGATTGCTTGAAATCTAATCCAATTCATTGATAATTAAATTAAAAATCTATTTTTTTTATTGGGATAATTGGATATATATATATATATGAAAATATTTATAAATTATAACCTTTATTCTATTTGTTTATAGTTGAATTATAATTCATTGAAGCCCATCATATCTCATTTGGGCTCACATTAATCAATTCAAAGCCCAATTAACAGTAACCCAAACCCAGACCAGAGACTTTAAATTGAAACCGAAGGAATGGAATGATCTACAGTTAGTGATTTTTCCACTGGATTAACTTTATACCTTTGCTTGGGCCACAATGAAAGACTATACAATACTATTGAACGTTGAATGTACAATAATCTCACCTACTCAAAACAAGGAGGAACACACAGTGAGCTTGATCCCACTTGACATCACTTTCAAAAAGAACAATTGTTTAAGGAGAATTCAATGAAAGTAATATAATTAAATCAAAAATCCCTTTCACTCTTTTGGTTCTATCTGGGTTTTGGTTTGGTCATACTCAAATAGTGGTTTGATTTCTCTATTTTAATTTCCTATTTGGTGTAGTTTTTGTTGTAGGTGGAGATGGTAGACTCTTTCTTTTGTCCTCTTGTTATTTAATTTAAGAATTTGCCAAATGGCCAAGGCTTTGAATAACTACTTAACAGCTGGATAGGTTCATGTATTATTCTTTTATTCAGTCATCATCTATACTTTAAAGCGAAGATCAACAACCTGTCTCACTATTTTCATTTTGGACAATAACATTTGAGTCTCTAACTTTATATAATTTCTCAAATGAATATATAATTTTTTATTATTTATCAAAAAAGTCCCTACTCTCCAATTAAATAACTTAAATACCCTTCATTGTTAAGTTACATACTCTACAAGTATATTTAAAATTGATATGTTTCTAATTAATTTTAAAAGATAATGATTAAAATGTTTGTTAAAAATTAATTTTTACCAAATATCTAGTGATTTTATTTCATATTTGTTGCGATTTCAAAGTCAAAGAACTTTGATTCCAAACATACTTTAACATTATAATAGTTAAAATTCAATATTATGAGAATAATTTGGTAATATAGATAAGAGTCGAAAACTTATTTGTAAAACATATGGAAAATTTAGGACCCGTATGTTATTATCCGTTTTGAATTGATTATTTGTTTATGTTTGTTCTTGTAAGCCACTTTAGTTTGTCACTTTCAAATAAATGTCATGAACACCTCATTTTCTTGTTGTTTAGGTTCAAAAAAAAATATGATTGAGTGGCTTCCACTAAGTTAGATTTAAAGGCATGGTTTAAGGAATATTTAACGCTTAAGCAATTTAAATTACTCCAAAATCAGAGCTTTCTATCAACAAAAACCATAATTTAAAATAATAATCTCTCAATAATTTCCTCTTTATCTTCAATAATCAAAGCAGATATACATATCTTTCATTGACGCAATCTTTTGACAATTGTTTCTTCATAATCATGGCAAAGTAAAAGAATCTTCCTAGGCATTAATTACACTTCCCTTTCGTTCTTCCTTTTATTCTAAAAAATTATGTAGGAAGTTGGCTTATAATATAAAATTTAAAATAGAAAGCATAAAATTTAAACGATTAATATAAAATTTAAAATATATAACATAAAAAAAATTAAAATACGAGCTTACAATTTCAAACAATTTTGAAAAAATTAAATATAAAATATAAGATGTATTGTAACTAAACTCATTATTTAAATAAATTCTTTGAGAATCAATTGATACCTACCATATATGAATAACATTAATGAAACATTCGATAAACATCACAATTTATTGAATGGGTATACAAAATTAAGATTAGAATTGTTTATATGATGTGACTTTGAAATTATAATTGGCAATGAAATAAAATTTTTAGCTATTAAATATAATTATATGATCAGATAAATATTTAGTTATTAAATAAATGTGAGTTTTTACTAAATCTTATTATGCAAACACATTTCTTAAACTAACACAGAATTGGAAAATTTATATGCAATTTTGCACTTCACTTATGCCTTGGTTGGGCCATTTTGAGGCCACAAATGGCATATCAAACAATACACATTTTGCCTACTTTTCTTCTCCTACCATGAATAGTCCAAATGCATTTGTACAATTAGATTAGGTGAATAGATAACTGTTTTATAAATTTGATGCAAATTTAACACAATGTTTGCAATCAGAACCGTTGAGAAGAGGAGAATAATTTATTATTGTTTAAAAATTTGCAAAGAAGATAATGCTCTAAGCTTATCATTTCAGTTAAGAAATTGAAGTTTTTGAAATCAAAATCAACCGTTACTGTCAAAAATGAGAGCCGGCTAGGCCGGCTCTTGTGAACTGTAACTTTCGGATATTGCTTCGGAATAAGGGAAATCCTTCCTCTCTTTGCGGTCAATTCCTTAAAGTTATGGACTCTTCACACAAAACCCTCTTAATAAACCCCGGATTCTGCCTGGTTTTTCTTGTACTTCTGCATTCTTTATTGCATGCTTGAGATAATTGCCAAAACAGAAAGAAAAATGGTTGGTTATGATGAACTGAAACTTGGAGGAGATGAAGAGTTGTCTGTTTCTCATCCTGATCCTGTTGTGTTAGAACTCAATCGCTTGCAAAATCAGCTGAAAGGTTTTCTCTCTTGTTTCTTACTCAAGTGTTTTCTCTGTTTCTTAACTTGTTTTCTATTCTTACATTACACTTTGTCTTAGGATGTTTCAAGACAATAGTTTTTGACATTTGTTTCAGAAAAGGACAGGCAGCTTGGAGCTGCTGTGGGTGAAATCAAGGCACTGAGAGCAACTGAAGCTCTGAAAGATAGAGCCATAGAAGAGGTACTGAAAATTTATAACCAAGGAAATTTAGTTGAATTTGATATCCATGCAAAAGCGAGCGCACATTTTAATTGTGTTTTTTTTTCTATTTTTGCAGCTTACAAATGAGGTTAACAAACTAGATGAGAAACTTAGAGTCACTGAAAATCTTCTCGAACATAAGGTAGTTCAAGGTGTTACTAATGACTATCGGAATTCTGCATATTTAAGCTTAACTTGTGAGAATAAGACACTATTTTTTCCTCCAAATTTGCAATCCAGAATCTTGAAATCAAGAAACTAACAAATGAGAAGAGAGATGCATTGGCTGCACAGTATGCCGCTGAAGGAACTCTTAGAAGGTTGCATGCAAATCTTAAGGATGACGATTCAGTTCCTATTGAATCTGTGCTTGCTCCTCTCGAGGCAGAGGTTAAAATGTACAAAAATGAGGTATGGAATGGGCATGGATTGGACGAAAATGAAATGAGAATTTATTCAAATTTTTCAAGCTGCAAAAACTTTTTGTTTTCCTTTTCAGATATCAGCACTTCAAGAGGATAAGAAGGCTTTGGAACGTCTTACGAAATCAAAAGAGTCAGCTCTGCTCGAAGCAGAGAAGATATTGAGAAGTGCTTTGGAAAGAGCTTTAATAGTTGAGGAAGTTCAAAACCAGAATTATGAGTTGAGGAGACAGATTGAGATATGCCAGGCATGATTTCACACCGAAACCTGTTAGATTTTATGTATGTAGGTAGTAAGAAATTAAGTAATTTAGACAATTTTGATATACCATATGTAGGAAGAGAACAGAATCCTGGAGAAAACCAATCGCCAAAAGGTCTTGGAGGTTGAAAAGCTTAGTCAAACAATCAAAGAACTAGAGGAGGCAATTCTGGCAAGTGGGGCTGCAGCCAATGCAATTCGTGACTATCGGCGACATATTTCTGAAATTAATGTAGGTGTCAAAGTTATATGTTCTCATTTTCATCGTTGTAACAATTCATTGATCTCGTTAGCTTAAATTTTCAGAACGAGAAAAGGTCCCTGGAGAGGGAGCTTGCCAGAGTTAAAGTTTCAGCAAACCGAGTAGCAACAGTTGTGGCTAATGAATGGAAAGATGAAAATGACAAAGTTATGCCTGTCAGGCAGTGGCTGGAAGAGAGAAGATTGCTTCAGGTATTAAAAAAATGTTCTCGGAACCCAATTTCTGAAATGTTTGATTTCTTGGACTTGTATGATTGATCACGTCCTTGTATATCTAGGCTGAGATGCAAAGATTGAAAGATAAGCTGGCAATATCAGAGAGAACAGCTCAGGCAGAAGCACAACTGAAGGTTCAATTTGAGTTTCTATATCAACAAAATTTCCAATTCTTCTTGAATCAGTTGAATTTCTGAGCTAATGTGAAATTTTTTCAGGAGAAACTGAAGCTAAGGCTGAAGACATTAGAAGAAGGCTTAAAGCATGTATCAAGTTTCTCAGGCAATCCTAACGCTTTTTGCAGGTCTCCAAAAACAGAAAAATCCAACAACATTTTAGGGTTCTTAGCAGCCAACAGTGGATTAAGGAAGAGATCTACATCACAGCCCAGAGGTTCCATCAATAAAAGCTCTCTATTGCAGCAGCCAAACGCAGAAAATGGAACAGTCAATGCTATCGCAGGACTAAAAAGCGCTGATAGCTTCAAAAAGAAATTTGCTTCTGGGGAAAATGTGCTGAGAAAAAGTTTATGGCCATCAAAAAATAAGGTTGTTGATAGCAATGGAAAGGAAAATGAAGAGGTCAAGGAGAACAAAGAGACTAATGTTGACAAGTTTAAGGATAATGATACGCTTGTTTCAGTAGATGTCAAAACCAAAGTTGGTAGCAATGAATATTCCCAAAATAAGGGAAATTCCAACGCGGATGCTGAAGATTTGATTTCTGGGTTTCTGTATGACAGATTACAAAAGGAAGTCATACATTTAAGGAAGTTTTGCCAGGCTAAAGACGCTAGCTTGAGCGCCAAGGATGAAGAAATAAAGGTGAATTCTCCTCTCTTTTTCTCCCTCTTTGTCTAACAAAGCAGTTAAAAGCATGAGTTATTAGATGCTCAAGATAAATTTCAATTCAGGTGTTAATGAAGAAAGTAGATGCATTGACAAAATCCATAGAAGTAGAATCCAAGAAAGTTAAGAGGGAGGCAGTAGCTAGAGAAAAGGAAGCCATGTCAGTGAAATCGGATGACACCAGAAGGATCAGAAGCATAAGCTCCTCCAGAAGGTTGGTAAAATATCTGTTGAAAAGTTTCTTCTCTGTCCTCTGTTGCTTTTACTGACATTCTTGATGGTTTGGAATACAGCAGGGTAACCAAAGCACCTTGAATATAAAATACCTTGGTTTGGAGAAATTGTGCAGGCTTCCGCAATTCGTTTGATTCGTTATCCTTATCAACCAATTTCTTCTGATTTTTCATTGTAAATATGGCCGCTTTTACAGATTGATGATGGCTAGTTGAAATAAGTTATGATTCTATGAAGATTGAGTGAGAGGGAAGCTAACATTGTAATTTCCTAGGATTGTATTGAATTGTGTTTTCCAATGTTTGCATCCAATATGATTTCTATGGTTTGTTTATGAGCTCAGTGACATTTATGAATTGTAATGGATGAGTAAAATATGAATTGTTTGTTTATACAAAGAGCAAATAATATCTGTTTCTGAAACTGGTTCCCTGAGAATAAAATTTCCATCCTTAACCGTGAAGAAAAAAAACTCCAATGACCAATTACAATCAAGCTAAGCCTGAGTGACTGCAAACAAGTTATGGAGAACATAGTATTTTAGTCGAAACATTGCAGAGAAACAGACCACTGTTTTCATGGCGAAATTGTATGTTTTGCCATTTACATTTTCATACCCATCAAAACTGTAAGGGTATTGATTTTCCTAGCTGTAAAGACGCACTCTGAAAGAACATCTTGGGATCATTATAACCATAATCCTCAATTAGAGCTAAAAAAATTTGCTCTAATGGAGGAAGTGTTGAAGTATCGACACATAAACCTCTCCAGCCCGCAAGCAGCTAACTCCTGCCTTGTTGTGAACTATACAATACGTCAATGGTAAATTATTATGCAAACCAACCAGAAGGAAAAGCTTATCAAAAGTTAGGAACCTCTGAAATGGTAGCTAAAGAAGGATGCCATTTCCGATTCTCTTCTTTAAAATTACTAGAGAATCGAACATAAACTTTTCCAGACTGGAACTTTGCATTTCTTAGCAGTAACTCCAACTGCTGCCTGGTGATCACAATCTTCACTCTTCCCCTTTTGCAACTTTCTTGCTTAACCTCCCCAGACTCCAGCTTGGAAGTGACCCTACTGATCAGCGTTGAGGTTTTGAACTCTTTTCCTCCATTCAATGGGAGAACTCTAACTTTCTTGTGGGAATTGCGAGACAGAATATGCATGCAGTTTCCCATTGTGCTTTGATCATTTGAGTTAGAACTCTTATCAATTTATATTGTTGCTTTTAATTGTTTTCACGTTTAAGCCAAGCTAACGTGCAAACCATCATATTTTTTGTTAATTAGTTCACTAAAGAAATGGGAAATGCATATTGCTACTTAACATTAATTAATATGGGTTTTTAATTAGAAAGTCAATGGTGAGAGTGTTTGCAAGTATGCATTAACGAAGAACATGTTTCAGCATCCAATATGATTTCTATGGTTTGTTTATGAGCTCGATGACATTTATGAATTGTGCTTTCATTAACGACGAACATGTTTGATAATATTTTTTTAATCTCCAAAAGGTCAAATGTCTGTGTAATGTTCATTGCATTATGCCTTCAAAGAAAAATGGAATATAGTTTGGAAGTCAACTTCCTGTTGGTTTTTATAGCCTACCAATAAGTCAAAGTGTTTGCATATTTTTTTTTTCTCTTTACAATTATTTATTTTTTCATTGCTGAACTCCCTAAACAAGACAATCCCAGCAGGAAAGAGGAATTTAAAATTTTAGCATAGTTTCATTAGCTCTATAAGAATTCAAAGTATAAACAGAAGTTAGTCTGATAGTACAAAAAAATTTCCTCTATCAAGGAAAATAATGCCGAGAACATAACATAGACGAAGTTTGCGAAGGTGAACACATCATTTGCTAAGCATACAAGCTGATTTTGGAATGCTAGACACTTATGAGGCAGGCACCTCCGCAGCAACTGATTCAGTTGAGCTTCTGGAATCCAACCATGACTTGGCTGCAGCTTCTGTAGCCAAAAACCAGCCAACTTTTTCTGGAGCCTCGTGAAAAGGAGCATTTAGTTCCTTCAAATGTGATTCGAACACACTAGCTAAGCCTTTGTCCGAGTACTTGTGTTTCCCATGCCCAGTATTGATTCCAAGTAATGGCGGAAACTCTTCTCCAGATTCAAGTGCCTTTGACTGGTCATTAATCCAAACATGTAATGCTGTCAGTGCTGCTCCGAGAGAGAGACTCCTCAGATGTAAAGACCACTGAGTTGGAGACCTCGACTGTAGATCTATGTAAATCTCCAGTGTAAGCCCCAGTTCTAGCAGCTCACATGCTTTTTCCAACAGGTTGAGATTGACACAGAGATCAATTAAGCAATTGCAGTAAGCCTTTTTGACTCATTGCTAATTAAATTGAAGAGTTCAGTTGCTTCATTTTTAAAATCCCCTTTACTCCCTTGCTCCACCAACAGAAGCTTTACCACATTCCCAAGCTTTGAATTGGATTTCTCAATGCATTCAACAAGCTTACCAAGCTCCTCATTTGGCGTTTGCGTCATCACATTCAGAAGACAGCCACAAAACCGATCATCAGGATGCCCAAGTCTGGCAATCGGTTGAATGTCCTGACAACATCATCAGTGCGCTGGGCTTTTCCATAGCATTGGATAAGTGATGTTAGAACAAAGATATTAGGCTCGAATCCTGCTTGCAACATCTCGTTCAACATGCCCTCTGCCTCAGAGACTTTCCCACTACATGAACATATGGTAATCAAGGAAAAAAATGTCCAACTGTTGGGCTTGCAAGTTCCAGAACTCTTCATGTCTTCAAATATCTCAAAAGCTTCATCAGTGAAGCCGATGTCAGCACACATGGCCAAGATTGTATTATAAAGAATCACGCTCAACTCCATTCCCTTCTCCTTCATCTCTCTATAAACAGAAAGAGCATCCTCACCATATCCGGCCCTCCCATAAGCCCGTAACAGAGATGCATAGGTGTTAAAATTCGGCAAAAGTCCATTGTTTGTCATCTCTTTGTAAATAGTCTTTGCCTGCCAAGGCCTCTTGGCTCTTCCCATTGCGTCCAACAAATTGTTATATATAATCATATTCGGCTTAACCCCTAAAGCCTTCAATTCTTCATAAACATTCAAGCACCCATCAAAATTTCCGGACATTCATACAATTTAATCAATGTAGAAAATGTCATTGGATCAATACGCCGTTTCTCATTTCTAGCTCGATCATACAGACTCAAAGCCATATCTATATTTCCAGCCCGCCCATATGCATCAATCATAGACGAGTAGGTAATTTACCATGTTAACCTCTTTGTAATCGTCAAAAGTATAGGCGGTAAATGGCGGAGCCCACAAAACGAGGCCCACGGCGGCTCTCTGGCCGGGTAGGCCCAGGATGTCATTGTTCACTAGCTACTGGACCCATGTAAAAAACGAGCCATATGCACGAACCTGCAATAAGTTCTTGTCTTTCAACTCGACCTAGGCACCGGACCGATCATTCATTGTTAATGGTCAGATTCGGACAGCCGATCCTTTTGCCACCTCTATTCAAAATTTTAGTTATCAGGTTTTGGTGAGGGCAAATACGTCCATTAACTGAAGAAAATCTAATAATAGCTAAATTACATCATTTAAAGAAATATAATCATAAATTGTCAAAGAATGATGCACATGGAAATGAAGTAGAGTTACTTCATGGGTCTAATGTCATTGTATTTTCAATTTTAAGTTATTTTCAGCATTAACATCGTGTCTTCTTGTGATCCATTCATTATTTTCAATTAATGTCATGATGTGGAAGTCCGACCCACCTGCTTTCATCATTTGTACGAACACAACACAAATGACTAATGGAACTTCTTATCAATTGATCAAACTTCATATGATACACAAACCTTTATTAATCTGACATCTTCTCCAATATAATCCAATAAACACAAACACAACATCAAACAAAGGAAACCATAACAAGATTATTGACTTATGACATTAACCATGCACTAACATTACTGTTTCACATGATTGTGCAACCTGAAGAATTTTCTTCACACAAGTAATCAGTACGGCAGCGGTAATAACTCCTGCCCCCGCCGCCCCAGCTGTCATACACCGGCCTTCCGTAATAACCATCATAACACCGAGGTGGTCCGCCGCCGTGGTAACATGGCCCCCCGCCGCGTCCTTCATAACATTCCGAGCAACACACCCCAAATGGGTAATATGGTGGGTGTCCCGGAGCAGGTACCTCTACCGGAACCGGAACCGAAACCGGAACCCGAACCTTGGTTGGTGATTTTGGTGGGTCAATGAAAGTAACTCTACGCTTATCCTTAGTTTTTTCAGGTTCTTTCTTCTTCTCAGGCTCTTTAAGTTTCTCAGGTTCTTTCTTCTTTTCTGGCTCTTTCTTCTTCTCAGGCTCTTT
>JAXCLQ010015320.1:0-30580 GCA_035584115.1 Cedrela odorata | reverse complement strand
ATATATATATATATATATATATCTAGAGGTCAGGAGAGAGAGAAGGAAGACAAAAACAAGAATCAGAGTCAGAAATGAAGAGCGGCGGGTGCACACATGGTTAGTTGGTTGGTGAAATGGTTTGGTTTGGTTTGGTTTGGCAAGTCAGAACTAAGCCGATGACGGCTTTCTCTTTCTATTTCGTTTCGTTGGTTAGCTCTCTCTCTTCGCACACCATACGAATTCTGAATATTCTTTGCTTTTGGATTTTTCAATTTGTATTTAAATAACAAATTAAATTACCGAAGACGACGGATGATCTAATGTTCTGTTCTGTTTCTTTTTCTCCTCCTCCTAATTTTGAGTATTTTTTAATCAACCCCTCAATTTTTGGTTTTCATCTTTCAACCCTATTATTGAATTTTGTAACTTTTGATTGTTAATCGTGTGGATTTAATAGTTTACTAAAAAAATGTTTTATGAAATAAATAAAGAGATCAAACCTTTGTCCATTATTGAAATATAGTAACTTTTAAGCCTTACAAAACGATATTGCATATTTAATATTGAGGTGTGATAATTTTTAAATTATAATTAATATCGAATAAAAATATTGTGTATATATATATATTATATTTTTAAATAAAAATATAGAATAAATACGAAGGTATTTATAGATTTTGCATGTAAGTGAATTTACAATAAGTTAGGTTGTATGGCTACAAATTAGGTTTTAGTTGTAGCTGCCGCATTAGATATTTATTATAGTGTTTGATAAAGACAATTATATATTGTTACTGCTGTATAATTGTATGAATGTAGATTGATGTCAAATGTTGACCTGATTTTGTTGACCATTAAATATAAGTAATGGGTATAACATTTCTGTATCATAGTCGTTGTCAACCTTGACGTTCCCATTAGGTTGCTTGCGATCGATAGTGATTAATGATTGAAGAGGACAAAAATATGGGGCCATCGGTAGGAATATTGAGACATAAGGGGAAGTTTTTTAAATAAAAGAAGACATAATATCGTATCCTAGACGCACGTGTCGGGTAGTACGTCGGTTAACAGTGAGGAGTACAGTGTTAGAATGCTACGTGGCAGATAGGGATAGGAAAAGAATGGTCCAGGTGGATCGGGTTGGGGAGGACCATACAAGATGGATTACGGCCAATTAAAGCAAGAGTGGCTTTTTGGTAATTTTATGGAGGAGAATTGTTATACGGTGTATATTGGCTTAGAAATATTTTTATAAGCCAACAAATAGAAGCATAATTTATAAAAACAAATGGACACATCGCATAGATATAATAATGAATGAATTAATACTAAGCAGTGTGAACAACAAAAGGTAGGAGATGGGAGTTCTATTACTTAAAAGGATTTGTATTTGGAAAAAAACTAATGAAGTTGGAATTAATTTAGTTATTGATATTAATAATGTATTTAAAATTATATATTCAACTCCTTTGTACAACTATAATACATTGATATACCTAACGTATATTCGATATCTACTTTTGAAATCTCAATTTTTATCTTTAATTTTGTCAATTCAATGGTGCTATTGCTCTTGTCTTTAACATTATATATTCAAATTCTTCCTACAACTATAATATATTGATATACCTATCATATAATCTCATATTTAATTATTATATTAAATAAAGTGTTATTTGTTTGACTTCAAATAATTTATCTATTCTTAAATCGTATGAAATTAAGTTTAAATAAAAAAAAATTAATATCATTATTTTTTAAGTTGAGAGTTTCATTTATTACATAAATTGACATGTTATTTATGATGAAAAGCATATTATACAACTTAAAAAATAATAATATTATGAATATAACGTAATTATTTTTATGTATATGATATTAGGCAAATTTCATAAAATTAATTTAGGAACATTAGAATATTATTTATTATTTATTATTTATTATTAAGAAGGGAGCTAAAGCTTAAAGAGTACAGGGGTGAGAGGACAGTAAGCCTTTTTTATCAGAGTTTATCAGACAACTTAGAAGACCTGGTAAATAATCAAATTTGATATAACTCAAATCATTCTTAAAATACTATATTTTGCAAGCCAATAGGCACATTGGTTGAGTTCACGGGAAGAATACTGGATATCCACATGCCACTCCTTTTGTATGGGTCTCTTCATATCTCAAATAAGAGCTTGGAAACCACCTCGTCAATCCAAGTTATCGCTCGCAATGTCCACAGCAATTTTTGAATATGAGTGAAGATAAATTTTTCTAAAGCCCTTATTTCATGCGAACCGGAGTCCATACAAAATACCCCAACACTCCGCAGCCAATGGTGAACATAACTATAGTGGCATAAAAAAGGCCCCTTTTGGAGTTCCAAGACAATCTCGCAAAATACCCCTGTTGTACTTCTTCAATTATGAAAATCAGTGGCTCCATCAACATTAGAATAATCCATCCCGCAGGAGGAGGTTTCCATGGTTGAGCTCTGTCAACACTAGTCTGCGAACCCACTAGTTTAGACAACGAATCCTGAGCAATGTGGATTGAACTACCAAAGTTAATAACACTAGGCTTATTAAAGGCAAAATCAGAGTGGGTTCCAAATACATTCGCACAACGATGACGCCATGCCCGCCACAAAGTTACCCCAAAGACTAGCTTCTAAGAGAAATCACCCTCTATTTAGAGGGGAGAAGTCAGATTGTGATAAATCCAACTCGGTAGATCTTTAGAGAAAAACATTCTACGAATGTGTGCAAGGAATAATGACTTCTATACTTGTTTGCTTTGAGGACAGTCCCTCAGTGTATGGAGAATGGTTTCAGGTTGTGATTGGCACCGTAGGCAATAGTCATCATCACACAAGTGTCGTTTCTTTCTTTGAGAGTTTGAAAGAAGCCTTCCATGAGCGGCAAGCCAGATGGTAGTTCAGATACACTGAAGACTCGGCTACTTCTAAATTTTATCCCAGTGGAAATATGAGTGAGAAACTGTAGTGCCTTCTGCATCTTTTAAGAGAGTGCATGCCGTTTTAAGAGAGAACTGTCCATTGGCAGTCAGATTCCAAATAATATCATCTAGAGGCCCTGAAGCAGACGGAGGAGGAAACGCAATGACATTCTACACAAGAAGATGAGGTAAGAGTTGCTGAAGGATATTTATTTGCCAAACACCTTACGGACAAACCTCAGCAACTAGAAGATTGGGGTTGAACTCTGACTGAGAAGGTAGAGCGTGGGGGCATAGTGGACCTTCATGAGAAAGCCAATAGTCATCCCAGAATTTGATTTTGTCCCCTCTTCCTACAGACCAATTCAATGCTAAATGTAAGTGCAATAAAACATCCAGCAATCATCTCCATAAGCAAAAAGTACTTACTCTCTTAGCTTCAAACTAATGCATTGCCCCATTCCTCAGATATTTCCCTCGTAGGATCCTTACCCAAAGAGTATCTGGATATTTATACAGTGTCATGCAAGCTTAAGAAGGAATGCTTTATTAAACTTGCTCGCTTGCCTTAATCCAAGCCCTTCCTATTGTTTCGGTTTACAAATAGTCCTCCAATTGACAAGATGCAAACTATGACTTCCTTAGTGATTACCCCAGATAAATTACCTTGCTAAAGAGTCAAGTTGATTGCAGATAGAGACAGGGAGTGTGGTGGTCTACATTACGTAGGAGGGTAGGGCAGATAACACTGATTGAGTCAATGTGATTATGCCTGCCAAACTAAGTTGCGAAGCCTTCCAACCTGAAAGTCTTTGCCTAACTTTATCAATCACAAACAAATACGTGGAGCAAGTAATCCGGCCATGAAAAAGCGAAACACCAAGGTATTTACCAAGATTAGTAACCCATTCAAAGCTACTACATTTGGTAAAATCACCAACTATAGATACAAGTGCATGAGACGAACAGAAAAACTTAGATTTGAAGGGGTTAACCTTGGAACCAGAGGCCTTAAAGAACTTGTTCAAACAATGAAGTATGATCTGCATCTAGAGTACTGAAAGCTCTCTGAAAAGAATGAGATCATCTGCAAAGAATAAGTGAGAGAAAGAAGGGCCATGACATGAGGTCGTAACGTCTTCCAAGAGCCGAAATTCACTACATCTCGAATAATATGAGCCAGCCTCTCTATACAAAGAACAAAAAGGTAAGGGGAAAGAGGGTCTCCTTGATGGATTCCACGGGAAGGAGAGAAGAATTCAAAGGCTGCCCTATTCCATAAAACTCGTAAACAAGGAGATGTTACACAACCATGATAACCTTTATAAGGTCCACTAGAAAGCAAGCAAGTTAGAGAGTCTCTTGAATAAAGGACCATTTGAGGCGGTCACAAGCTTTTTCCAGGTCAATCTTAATAGCCATGGCTACCTTCTTTCCTCGACTCTTATACATGATATGAATAGCTTCATAGACAATAATAATGTTATTAGTGATGTATCTCCTTGGGATGAAGAAAGTTTGTTCTTCGCCAACCAGCGTCACTATGCAGGCTTGGACTCAATGCACCACAATTTTTATTATCAGCTTCAAGTTCACATTGCAGATTCTGACGGGTCTAAATTGAGATATAACTTCAGGATTGTCTACCTTTGGAATTAAAGAAATGGTGGTCTTGTTAATATCCTCAACTCCCTTCTTGTGTGAGAAAATTTCAGCAACAAATTGGCAGAGGGAGTTTTTGATGATAAGCTATTTTTTTTGATAAAAACTACCAAAAATTTTGTCAAGTCCTGGAACTTTATTTCCATTCATCGAGTGTAGAGCGTGCCAAACTTTACCTTCTAATACTAGGGTAGAAAAAGGCTGGAGAAAGTCGGTAGTTAAATGTAGGAAAGAGACCACCGTATGTAGTGGGGAGCTCGGATGTCATCCGTATAAAGAGCCCGAAAGAAATCTATTGCATGGAGTTTTAAAAGATTCGGTGAAGTTAATTACTTTCCATCTTAATCTTTAAGAGAGAGAATGTAACTTTGACTCTTCTTGATCACCGAAAGAATATGAAAGTAAGTAAAATTACGATCTCCAAGTGATAACCATTTACCTGCGCTTGTTGCTTCCAGTACACCTCTTCTTGTATTAAGATGGCTTCAAGTTCTGCACAAAGGTCCTTTTTCAAATTGATTAAAAAAGAATTCTGCTGAAACTCCATTGCCTTTTGTATACCTCGGATACGAGCGAGAAGATGTCTCTTTCTTGAGAAAATGTTGCCAAAGGTCTGTAGATTCTAATCCATAACTTTTATTTTAAAGTGTTCCAAAGCTTCCAAAAAACCTTGTGATCCCTGCCAGTTGTTCCGCAAAAACTCATAGAACCTCTCATTTGTAAGCCAGGCTAGTTGGAAAATAAATTTTTTATCTTAGTAAGAATGGTAGTAGTTATGATCAAAACAAAGAAGAAGAGGTCAGTGGTCCAATTTCAGTTTGAGGAAATGATTAACATAGGAATTTTGATGGCTTACTTTCTAGGTTACATTGCAAAAAGCCCAGTTTATACATTCAAACACACCTCTCATCTCCCAAATGAATCAGGGTCTCTGGACATTTAATTCTATGAGACTACATGAATGAATACAAGCAACAAATTCATGGCAGTAGGAGTCGAAAGAAGAGTGGCCCCCTAGTTTATTATCTGAACGTAGAAAAGAGTTAAAATCCCCAATAAGTATCCATTCTTCTTGCATGGATTGAGATAGATTATTTATAAGTCTCCAAATTTCTCGTATCGCAATAAGATTAAGACTGGCATAAATAGCCGAAAGAAAACCTGTCCAATTTAGACTATGATCCTCAAGGTGGAGAAGCTATATATGATAATGAAGCTGCTTGATGGTAATCTGGTCGTCTGACCAAAGAACCCAGATGCCACCTAAGAAGCCGATGGTTTCCTGTCTTATGTTGAAGTGAAATCCAAACTTACGAATAGCCTTGTCAGCTTTATCACCACTCAGCCATGGCTCCACTAAAATGACAATCTTCAGTTTGTAAAACCAGATAAGTTCCTTACAAATTGCTTGAAATCGCAAACTCCCACAATCCCTACAATTCCACAATAAAATCATAAAAATAAGGTAAGATAGTAAGCACGGTAACAAAGGACACCTATTGGCCCAAAAGTGGTTGATTATCCATAGCCCTTTAGTTTGGGGGTTCACCTGCCACTGCCTCTTGAGAGTCATAAAGCATAATCACCTTTTTAGATAGCCTGCATTCAAGATGGGAAGGAGGATCATCCATTTGCATGAGAGAGTTTAAGTCTAAGTCTGAAGGGCGAGAATGCATGGGTTAGGCTCCAAGATATTATGGCGAATATTTGCGTGTGCAAGATCACACTTGCCATGCAAAACTAAGTTATTTTGGGTAATAAAGGTATGGGGAGAGATGGAAGCAGCATAGGTCACGTGACCAGTAGCTTTAAAGGAGGTAATAATATGATGGTGCAAGTGATTTTAAGATGAGGTAAATTTAAAGCTGGAAAGGCGGGAAGTGCTTTCCAAAAATAGGGTAAGCTGAGGAGATTTCTAAAGGCTTATAAGAGCCATAATCCTAGTAATTGGACCTTTTTTATTTTGGTTGTTGACTTTGTCGGTTGTTGGCAGAGCATATTCCTATAAAGGAATAAAATCTTCCAAAATAGGAAGGATCTCGCCCCAACTAAAAGAATTCCCTTCATGAATGAAATTCTCTAAAGATTTTTCTAATATGGAAAATCTAGATCCTGGGAGAGCTGATTGTGGAGTAAGATTATGGGACTGGGAAAAATTAAATTGTCTGGTCTAAGCAGTGGTCGCCGCCACCCAACTATTGGCTTGAACATTATAGCGACGCTTAGTGCTTTTCTTCACCACCATCCATGGACCGTAATCCTCAAAGATTTCAGGCTTGTGAGAATTACAAGGACGAAGATCACTTAAAGAATGGGGATTGGCGTTGGCGATATGATTCGAGGCTGGTATTTCATCAAGGTGGCTAGAACCTTGACATTCATCTTTCCTGTGGCCATACTTTCCGCAAATGAAGCATATAGAATGAAGTCGTTCGTATTCAACTCGTCGAATTTAACATCGGATCATGATTTTGGAGATCAAAGGCTTGTGTAGATCCACTTCCACACAGATTCAAGCAAATCTACCCCTTGTTGTTCCCAAAGTAATTTCATCAATTTTGATAGTGCGCCCCAAACAATCACCTATCCTTTGCAGAAACGTACAATTGTACAATGGCAGGATAAGTTGTGGTAGCCTTACCCAAAGAGCCACCTTTTGGATTGAATCAACCTTTGGATCAAAGGAAATAGACCATTTGCAAACTGTGAGATAGTGATCGACAATCATCCATGGTCCTTCATACAAGACTCTATCATAATCCTCTGAGTGTATAAAATTGACGACATAGTAATCATTGCCCACATCTGTAATAGTGAAAGAGCTTTCGAGTTTCCACAGTTGTGAGAGTCTTCTATCCAAGAGAGAGAAGGCAACTCGGCGGCCAAGAAACTTATTAACAAGGGTCTGGCACCAAGGTTTACACATCATACGAAACTCATCAGTAGAGAGAGGAATGACTGGAACACCCTCTTCTTCAAAAATATCTTCCTCTGCATTAAAGGACTCATCCTCCGAGTCCGAAGAGTCATCCATGATTAACTCCACAGCAGTGTCTAACAACTTGTTTATGAAGGAAACAGAAGTTTTCCTGGCCTCTCTCGAAGAGCAGTCAAAAGGATGACGTGAAAGACCTGTTCGGCAAGCGGTCTTAACCTTCTTACTACTCCAGTGAATTAAGTCAATTTCTTCGCTAGAGAGTCCTTGATCGGCGCTCCGCAATCTGCCATTTCTACATTAGAAAATTATTTAACTTCAATATCCTATGAGTCCTACTACTCATTAATTAGTCAAATTAATAAACAATTAATTGTCATTTTAATTATGATCACTCTAATTCATAAGCCAACAGCTCCCTAATTTTGTCTCCATTCTTTTGTGCATCTTCATAACTTGATATTTTGAAAAATAAACTAACATTCAAAATTCCTAACTGAAATATTTAATTAATTATGTCAAAAGGCAGAATATTTAATAATCTTATAAAGGTTAAATCAATATATTTTTTACGATTAAAATTAATAATAATATTAAAAATATAAATTATTGCGACTAATTATATGGATATGGAGAGAGATTTACAAGTCTTGAAATGGGACCGACAATTTCCTAGTTCAATTTGGATTTGGACATGAATGTCGAGTAATACAAAGTAAGGCAACGACCAAGTCTTTTGGTAAGTCCACCATTGCAGCATTGCTTAAGCATCAATCAATCGTTTATTCACACTCAGAGTTAGAACCAAAGAATCCCTTGGTTACCGCGCGGGCCCGATATTTATATTTTATTTAGGCCAGACAGGGAACATAAACAAGAAATGTATTGACTAATTTGTACAAAATTTTGGATAATTATATTTAAATCCCTTTATTTTTTATATTTTTACAATAAAGATATAAGTTATCAATTTATGACAAGTAAAATTCCTAATTAACTCATATTATAACAATGAAATTATACTTATACTATTTAATTTTAACCATTACAATATTATAATATTAAAATACCTAACTTAACAATAAAATTATTTTAATTATTTTAATAGAAATTATTAGAGACCTATTTATTATATATAAAATAAATAATATTTTATTGTGAAACATGGACCCATATATTATTATCCCATATAAATTTTAACCATTTATTTAATAACATTTTTTTTTATAGAAATGGCTCAATTTTTTGACCCAATTATTATGACTCAACTTAAATTCATTTTATATTTATGATCAAAACACACTCTTCATACTTATTTTATCCTTACATTTTTCATTTATTTGTATTTGTATCAACATTACGTTTTAGAAACAAAATAGTAAAAGTGAAATTATTACTCAATCACATTAGTAGACAAAGACGATTTTGTGCAAACATTTAAACCGAATTACGACAACTGAAGTGGTTAAATAAAACAAAAACTACATTGTATTCAACAAGTACGAGTTAGTATTACGCTCTGTGAGATCCAATTTCTGTTATTATTGTATTGATTTTAACTTAGTTAATGCATGTTAGAGTTTAAGAATTATAATTAAACAAATTCTATTTCACTTTGAATGTGATATGCTAGTTTAGTACATAAAAATACTCATTGATATATCGGAAAAGATGAAGAACTGTATATTCTCGACTTTTTTCATCTCTTCTCGATGTTTTTTGTCACCCATTGACATTTTTTGTCTCCTCTCGACGTTTTTTTGCCTCACATCAACATTTTTCATCACCCCTCGACAATTTTTGTTGAACCTCGATATTTTTTGTTGCCCCTCGATGAAAAAAGTCGAGGACAATAAAAAAAGTCGATGGGTGACAAAAAACGTTGAGTAATTTAGTAGATATTATTTGTCTTTTATTTTGTAATATTTGTTTATAATAATTATTATCTTTTGCATATAGATGATAGATGTTTACTTATTGATTATCTCCGGAGGGTCGTGGGATGTTTAGTAAATGATAACGAAGTCTATAGTTGTGGCAAAACATTCAGTTTATCCATTGATCTTAATGTAAAGTATTTAAAACTCATCAATCAATTATATTCTTTACTCCGGGTAAATCCAGTTGAGTTCAATATTAAAATAAGAGCAATATACAAATATTGTTTGCCTTCAACATCATTTAATTTAGGTTTGTCTGATATAGAAAATGATAGAGATATTGCCTTCTTCATTGGAGTTAATAGCCAAGTATCGACGTTTGGAGGGTTTACCCCTTTATTTGTTACATTTAATCGTAGAGAAGTTATTCCCATAACACAGTCGCACGTTATACAGCAGTAGAACTATCTATATGATAACTACAAACAAATTTTACAAATTCATTTATTTCTTTAAATGATAGTAACCAAGCCAGTTCCACGCTTTCTGCTACCAAGATGAATGCAATATACTCTCCAATGCAATATATCGATGATGCTACATGTGACTACTATGAGGGTGGGTGTAAGCAAAGTTTAGACAATGATGAGACATTTCAAACACTTGGCATAAGTGATGTCCCTAAAGACTCAAGGCACGGGGCTTTCAATGATTAATTACTTCCCAATGTACAGGTGTCTCCTAATGTTAAAGTGTCTTTTGGTGCTTGTGAAGGGCCGAGTTCCTCTTACTATGATTCGCTTTGGTGTTTGCTTCTAATTCTTACAGCAGTGACTTTCCCAACAGATTATTTCTTGAGTTTTACGAATGATAGTTTAATAGTAGTTAAAAAATTGTATGAATATAAAGAGAAATTGCGCCGGGATTTGAATGTTCTTGCAATGAAACAAAACTTTCAGTTCAGGATTTTTCGGTCTACATCGAACTGTTTTAAGGCAACATAGGTATCTGAGAACAAGTAAAGCGGATTGATGAGGTGCACACATGCTTCTCAGATCAACTGTTCGATGGACATCGTCAAGCGAGTTCTCAGTTTATTGGCAAACTTATAAAAGATATATTTACAGACTACAACCGATTATACACACCAAAAAATATCCAAGCTGACATTCATAATGAATACCGAGTAGATGTATCATATGTAAAAGCTTGACGTGCTAGAGAAGCAGCACTAGAGATGGCAGCGAATTGGGTTTGGAATGGATATCTTCAAATCCTCATCCGCATCTACAAAAAAAAAAATCAATATCATACCTGTAACAAGCACGTAGCGAGTTTTATATTTTATTACCAAACCTGCTTAAAATGATACTTAACATTTACCAAACCCATGCGAATATCCGCAGATTTTTAGCGGGTTTTTAGTAGGATTTTTGACATTAATTCAAAATAAAATATATCACTCACATAAAATATAAAATACATACAATAAAAAATAAATTTGATAACAATAATTTCGTAAAATAATTTACAAATTCATACATAAAATATCATAAATCCAAAATAAAAATTTACAAACTCATAAATACAAAATAAAAGTTTAAATATTCATAAATTCGAAATAATAACTATCAAATTCACAACTTCATTTTATTCAATTGTAGCTAACACCTACCCAACATAATTCTTACAATAATAAATAATAATATATATGTTAATGAAGAACAAATATTTAGAGGTAATAAAAATAATAAATTTACCTCATTATCGATAACATCCTCATCGTCCAAACACATGCAACTTTCAGTTATTTTTGAAGAACTTAAAGTTAATCATTAAAAAATTAATTAATAAAAAGTAATAATGCTATAAAGAAATAAAAAAATTATTTTATAAAAATACAAATAAATTTTCTTACAATTAAATTCTGCCCATAATCATTCTTGAACACACATTAAAGCCTCCAAAGTTTTTGGATGAAGCCGACGATGATGTGAAGACACAAATCTACTATTAGTACTGAAAACCGACTTAAATGCAACTGTAGAAACATGAATGGCTAAAATGTCTCTAGCAATTGCTTATAGAGTATAATATTTTGATTCATTCGCTTTCCACTAATTCAAATATCAAAATTTTCTATTCATGGAATAATAGGTTCATCAAAATAATAGTTCAATTCAAACTTAGTGTAACTAGTACTAAAGCTTAAGTCTACAAATAAATCAAACCGTGCCAAACGTGCTCCAATTTTTGTGAAAAATGCATTTACTTTGGATGATGAAGCAACTGATAATTTTATTTGACAATTTTCTTCACCTTGTTCATATCGAAACTGATAATCTTTCACCAAATCATAACAAAAGTTTTGAATTTTTTTAATCTCACTCTCACAACTGTCTTCATATAACAAAGAAAAGTAATACTATATCAATTTTATATTATATCTTGAATCCAAAATAGTTACCACAATCATTAATCCATGAACTACACTTCAATATTTCTCAAACCTCACAATCATCTTTTCAACCATTGATTTTATTTCTTCACAGCTAGAATTTATCCACTCATAAATTGACAATTTAATCTCACAAATGTTTGAAAAAAAAAATATTGGCTATATGATATTTAGTCTCATAAAATAATGTAGTCACCTCATAAAATGATTCAAGCCTATCACATATTTTTTTTTTTGCAAACCTTCAATCATCTTCACTAAGCAAAGATTTATATTGTTGATCTCCTTGTTTCAAATGAGGAAAAACATCTTTATAAATCAAAACCGTGAAAAACATTAAGTATGCGGAGTTTCATCGAGTCTTAACATCAACAATTAACTTTTTAATGCATGAAATGTCTAATTTATGCGTAATAACAACAAATATTTCCTCTCTTTTAAGGGTAGTAGTCCAATATAGCATACTACTGTGAATTTTTTTAATACTCTCATTTATCACACTCATTCCCGCTTTCACAATTAAATTCAATATGTGAACAGCACAAAGCATGAAATAACTTTCCATTTAATAAAAATGCATTACTAGAAAACTTTTCTAAAATGTACTCAATTATAGCATCATTTGTACTACAATTATCAGTCGTCAAAGTAGAAAGTTTACTGTTAATGTTCCACTTTAATAAGCAATTTACCAAAGTTTCAGCGAGTACCTCAGTAGTATGTGGACACGGTACGTATAAAAATAAATAAGAACATCATTTATATATTAAACATATAAAAAAAAATTAAAAGCTTATTTGTATAGAAATTACCTCATAATACGGCTTTATATCAATTGTCATTTATGAAATGTGTCGTTGTTGTCATAAATCCTTTTTGTTAGTTACCAGAAGTCTACATATCGGTGGTGATGGCAATTCTACTTTTATTTGCTTCCAACAAGCTCATTGTTTTAGCTTTCTCATAATAATTTTTTTAAAGATGTCATTCTTTTATGTGTTAAGGAAGATAGGTTTAAACATCGGTCAAAGAGTACTAGTGAACTTTCTAAATCCATGGTGTTTAACTATACACAATGGATACTC
Source organism: Cedrela odorata (assembly GCA_035584115.1). NCBI lineage: Eukaryota > Viridiplantae > Streptophyta > Magnoliopsida > Sapindales > Meliaceae > Cedrela > Cedrela odorata. The sequence continues at coordinate 17,629 of JAXCLQ010015320.1, read as the reverse complement.
ATGCATGATGACTATATTTACAAGTTCTCTCCTTAAATTTTCTTGATTGAAAGAAAATATAGTAACTTTAACCTTCTCATCTACTTGTGTAGTATGTAATCTCTTTAACGACTTATTAATAGTTTGTTGCCTTCGCATTGGACATGCTTTCATATGACTGTGCAAATGGGTGGTTTCATTTCTTGTCTTCGCACTCAATTTCTTTTTGCAATACTTACAAACAGCCTCTCAATTTTCATTGATTCTATGTCTTTCGAAATGCTCCCACACTTTTGATCTTAACTTTTTACTAGTATTTTCACAAGTAGTTTCTTCACAAGTGAGTGAAATTTAGTTTGAATCTATTTCACATTCTTTCATAGGAGAATCATTGTTAAAATACACCTGCTCATTAGATTGTGATAAATTAATGTCCATCTTTCACCCAAAATAAAATAAATTACCAACCTTTTTTAGTAAGGCCACAACAAAAACAACATAAATCAAGTCTTTTCAATACAACTACTTTGGATGTATGCTAATCCTGCTGGAGTAATAAGTAATAATTTAACAATTAGTTTGGAAGAGAGAAATTTGAAATTGCGAAATCTAGTCAAAAGTTTTGAGACTTTATCAAAAAGAGAAGGTTTCTTTTCTTTTCCGATATAATTTGTAAGTTTATCTGACAAAAATTATTTTAGAATTGAATAATAAAACTCTTTGTTTTTATATACACACGGCATATAAATGCACTACTTGTAAAATGTTCGCATTCTACAAAAATGTCTATAATTGTCATTTACTAGTAGCAAGGTTTAACTACTGTGTGTTTAATCTCTATCATAGTAGCCACTAGATCCAATTAATGATAAAATAAGACTAAGAAAAGAGAAAGCAAAGACTTTGGTTATTTTAGATGATGATCCAACAAGGACTCAAAACTGTTCATAGTATTGAAGTATCAACAAAATGATAAGTATTTTGCTCTTATAAGTTTAAAATCCCTAAATCATAATTTTGTAAAAAAAAATCTCGATCTTGATTGTTTGATGAATATTGAAGAGCTTCCAGAGCAAATATTTCACAACAAACATTAAAAAAAAAATGTAGAAAGCATGCACTGCAATTATTAGTCAATTAAATCATCAAAAAAATTTGGATAAAGTGAATAAAACAAACAAATTAACTCAGGCAATAATATTAGACTGTGGTGTTTGCTAAATATCAATGTTTAATAAAAAAATATATTTTTTTATTTATATTGAATATTTATTAATTTTATCTCACAACAGTTGTAGTTTTGTTTCAAAGTTATAGTCCTTAACTTTAATGGACGACTAGAAAATCTTCAAAAATGAAAGTAGCTTAAATATGCATCGTTGGTCACACAGACAGAGGCAAGGCAAGCCTTATGGTTGGAAAATCTTCAGAAATGGGAATAGCTTAAAAATGCATAGATGTTCAAACAAGCAATTAAACAAACAGATGGTTTGTTGGTAAATAAAGAGAGAAATATAGGATTATTATAGAGACAAGAGGAAGAATACAATAGAAAGTTGGCAAGGACAAGCACCGACCTTAAAACAAAAGTTATCTACCTTCCAGATTTTAGTAAGAAAAAGAAGAAGAAGAAAGAACGACAAAACATAGAGCAATAAAGAAGAAAAAGAAAGAAACATCAGAGTGACAGAGAAGCATAAGAAAAAGGAAACAATAAAATTCATCTAATCCAAGACTTAAAAACACGAGCATGTAAAGAGCAATTTATGTTAATATTGAAATGAGAATTACCAGTGAAAGATTGAAAGCAATGGAGATCAAAGATATTAGGTTCAAGGAGTTCCATGCAACGATGCTAGAACAGCCAGTGGTAGGCAATAACTACTGAGAAACCATAACCAATGCAAATTTCAGCTATTAAAACAAAAGATGAGAAACTTTATTAGGGTTATTTAGGTTTAATACCAAAACGATATCGTTTTGGTACTTTCAGAAAAAAAAAATTTTGAAGATATCCGTTGCGAATAACTACGGATATTTATCTATACCTGTATTTGTCCCAAACCCTCTACAAAGTTTAAATTTATTTTTCAAATTCGTCCTAAACCAACTAAGAGATATACCAAACATATTCCATGAGAGTCGGGTAGTAGTGGGTTTACAGGCAAAATTGTCATCCCTAAGCATCACTCACTTTAGTTTGTAGCGATCATGCAGATTCATATAATTTATTATTATTATATTATCATGTACTGTAGTCTACCAATACTAGCATTATCACGTATATAGAAAATAATTTTGATAACTATTTTAAATATTTTTTATGGTATTTAGTGGTTGAATTAGTGGATTTTGGTTTTGAACTAGACTAGTGATTGCAGTTGACGGCATATTTAAAAAAAATATATCCTAACACACTATTTGTGGCAGATTGTAAAGATGATAATGTTCAAATATTCACATTAACCTTTGGTATCAGGGATAATGAAAATAATGACTTATGACAATGGTTTATGCAGAAGCTGTGAATAGCTATTGGAGAGGTACAAGACTTGATATTCATTTCTGATCACCATGTAAGTATTCAAAAAGTAATGCACATCGTTTTTCCCGAAGCTACGTATGAGATTTGTTGTTATCATGTTTCAGGAAACGTACGTGCAAAGTTTAATATAATAAATAAAATCGATGTTAAGAAATTTATGAAGGCTTACTTTATTGCCGTAAAAGTATATCATTTTAACGATTTCAATTATCAAATATCAAAGTTGAGGTGTATTAACTTTGAAGCATCCAAATATTTAGAATAAGAAATCGAAAGTCATAGGTAGGCTAGAGCGCATTTCTATGGCAAAAGGTACAATATAATGACCACCAACATTGTTGAATGTCTTAATATAATCTTACGTCATATACATACATTTTCCATTACCTCATTGGTGGAGTATTTTAAAAGGTTAATGCAAAGATGATTCTACGATAGGAGAAATGAGGTAGCAACCCCCTTCACAAAATGGGCTCAAAAAAATTACTAAACGAATAAACGCGGCCAGAAATATGACAGTGTGGCATGTTGATCGGTTTAAGTACCAAGTGAAGGATCGAAAAAGAGATGTGGTTGTGGATTTAAACAGCAAAACATGTACGTGCATAAAATTTAATTTAGATCAACTTCTAAGTGCACATGCACTAGCTGCGTGCAAACATATACGATTACAGCTTCTCTATCTTTGTTCTCATTATTATGTTGTGAACAGACTTGTTCTCGTTTATTCATATCTAATCTATCTTGTTGGACATTAGTCGAATTGACTTATTCCAAATGAGTTGTAAATATCAGTTTTATTGTTACCTATTCAGCATCTAGAGTCAGGTCGACGTCAAGTCCAAATAAGACCTTCTACTAGCAATGATGTACCACAAAGAAAGTGTTCTCGGTGTAATCAGTATAGACATTACTTATGAACTTGTAAAAACCCCGTGTCATTGCATCCAAATTAGATAATTTCAGTTAAAACTATAATTTTGACCGTCAAGTTTATCAATTACTTGTAATTTAGCTGTAATTTGCATTTGAACTGTAATTTGACTATCAAATTTATCAGTTACTTGTGATTTAGTTGTAATTTACATTTGAACTGTAATTTGACTATCAAGTTTATCAGTTACTTGTGATTTAGCTGTAATTTGCATTTGAAATATTATTTGACTGTCAAGTTTATCAGTTACTTGTGATTTAGCTGTAATTTGCATTTGAAATATTATTTGACTTATGATTTAGCTATAATTTACATTTGAAATATTATTTGACTGTCAAATTTATCAGTTACTTGTAATTTCGCTGTAATTTGCATTTGAAATGTTATTTGACTGTCAAGTTTATGAGTTACTTGTGATTTAGCTGTAATTTGCATCTTAATCATCCACCATGCTGAAATTTGTGTCTTCAAAGAACTGATCAAACTATGAGTGCTTAATATCAAACATTCCGGTGAAAAACTTGTCGCGCAAACAATGGGTATTTCTCTTCTTTCTTGGAATCTGATTAGCTGTTGGGTAATTGTCAAAATTTAGACATGTTATAGTCTAAACTTAATTTTGGAAAATCGAATGACGCAACCAGAAACTAAAAACCATATTTTTTGTTTTGATTCCTGCTCAGTTGCGCAAACTTCTTAACAGTATGTTATGTATAAGCTGCCCTGCTATTAACTTATGTTGTATCCTTTCAACCACCTACAAGTGGGACAAATCCTAGAAAAAAAATTTATTCTCTTGTTTTTAATACCCTACTAACATTGTCGTTTGGTACACCTATCGATCTTATCATTATCATAGCAAAAAAAGTGGAAAACATTAGAAAAATTTAAAAACAAATAGAAACATATTCCCCTTGATAAATTTTGTCGAGGTAGACAAGCGGACTCGATGAATTTTGTCAAGAAAGATAGAATGAAAATGTCTGCTGGATATCTCAACGAATTTTATAGATCATCGATTATGTTCTCAATGAATTTCTTTAAGATATCTAGTAGGCATTTTCATAATTCTATTGAATTCATTCTGTCCCGACAAAATTCATTGAGAATATAACCATGTCTCGATGAATTTTGTCGAGATTTTCAGAATTCAATAAAATTATGGAAATGAATTCTGTAAGTTTCTACGAAATTTATTGAGTCTCAATGAATTTTATGGAGATTTACAGAATTTCTTGTAATCTAATTGTACTTGATGATTTGCATCATCTCACTAGACGAAATTCATCGAGGCCATGAAATTTTCTTGTCCCTCGATGAAATTCATGGCCTAGAAGTTTCTCAACCCTTAACGAAATTTCATCACCTCTCGACGAAGTTAAAACGTTACATCTCAAAGTTTTAACTTCGTTTGCTCCAATTTCAACAACACAAAACAAGATATCTCATAGCTTATTACCAACAATATAGATTGACCTACCTAATATTTACACATTTTACTTAACCAAAATACCTCAAATCACATATTTCACAGATGAGTTCTAGAAAACGTACCAATTATACTGAGGAACATACGTTGCATAATTCTCTTGTTATTTACACTATTTTTGGAATGCAAAACTAGACGAAATTTGTCAAGGTAAGAGGTAAAATGGAAAATTTGTAGAGAGTTAAGGGGCGATGAAACTAGTTCTTTCGTTTGAGAGGAAAATAAAAAAGTATAGATAAAATAAATATGAAGGGTGTGTTTTGACCATAAATATAAGGTGAATTTAAGTTGGGTCATAAATATAATTGAGCTAAAAAATTAGACTATTTTTATTAAGAACCTTGCTTTTTTTGTAAATGTCACCTAAGTATCAATATAATCCTAATTAAGAATTGTTGATGTAGTAAAAATCATTTCCGTGAATTTTATACACCTGCAACAATCTTCTTCTTTTTCTTCTTCTCAACCTGCAATCACAATCAATAGTCATGGGAGTAAAAAGCCAGTTGTCTGGCGAAAATCCTCCGATGCTTAAGTTAGGGTTTTACTTATGGGTTTTTTTTTTTTTTTTTTGAAGGGAGATCTAAAGGAGAGTTATAGTATTTATTTTTTTTGCCAGAGTTTTCGTCCTCATACCTGATTGTAGCTAATTTCCTTTTATAGATGTTACCATCTTCTTAATATGAAAGGACACTATGAAATCTGGTAACTTGGATCCTAATTTGTGAAGATCACGGAGATTTCATAGGTTAAGCACTGACTTCCCGATTTTGTAGGATTGTATCCCTAAGATTCTTATTATATAAAAAACTTAATTCGGCAAGAATCCTTATTATGGAATAATCCAGGAACGTATAGGAAATGAATGAATCTTTCATTAATACGTAACTACAGCGAGATCTCAAAAATCATCGTTTGAGACTTATCTTCTTTTTAAAATGAGCTTTAGTGCTATATGTCCGAGACCTTTTATAAGTTATAACTTAGTCCTTTGTAAATTGTTGGTCGAGACCTTCATGAGTTATGGTCAAGACCTTTATGACATGTTTTTAGGATAAGACTTAATTCGAGCCTTCTAGTGCTTCTGAGAGGTCTGACTCCCTACAACTTGGATGAATTTCCTCGAGTAGTAGTCGATCTCAGAACACCATTTATCTCTGCACCATTGCGGACTTTTACTCTTCTAGGCCCTATGCATACTAGACTATACTCAATATAATAATGGAGGGTTATTATAAAAAATTTGGGTGGACTTATCATCGCCCATCAACTCATCAGTCTTTATTTTGACTAGGATAATATTTTCAATACACGGGTTGGGGGGCAGTATAAGAAGTGAGTGGAATTAACATTTCTCTCGGCAAAATTGTCGATCCAAGCCCATACAAAACTTAGAGTGCTACTAGTAGCCTGGCCCCTGTAACTAAACCGACCCGGCCCAACAAAAAATTTCTACAATACAAAGAGGTAATAGTATGCTTTAGTTTTTCTGCCATCTGCCAATTCGTTCTTCTCGCAGATTCTGCTTAATTACTTTTGTTTTTTTTTTTTTTTTTAAAGAAACCGCACCACTTCACTTTGGCATTTTAAATCTATTGCAAAAACATTGAAGCGGGAGAACTACAGCAGAAGCTCGGTGTAAATGGCGGCCTCATCGCCAGCCCTAAGCAACAACACCACCGATAGTCCCAGCACCACGTTGCACCGCGATACGCCACCGAAAACCCTCCGCGGCCTCAACAAGCCCAAGTGTATTCAGTGCGGCAACGTTGCTCGCTCCAGGTAACTATTTTACCCTTTTTTTTTTTTTTGCTTTTATTTTTATAATTGTTATTTGGTAGTTGTCTGCAATTTCTTCTTATTGTGGCATAAATTGTTCATAAGAGCATGATTTGGTTTCAATTGATTTCTAAAAACAAGAAAAAGTGAACTCTATGTCGCGAATTTGTTGGTGATAAGTCGATAGTTTTGATGAATTATCGTAATCTTGTCTTGGCATGGTGTTATAGATGAATTACAAGAATTGGGGGAAAATGCGTTGTGACGACCGAAATATCGTAAAACGAAGGTCTTGTAAGTCAAAACTTAATCTAATATGTGGTGAAATCTAGAAGAAGACTTGGATTTAGCTAGCTTCTTGTTGGCGTTAACATGACTATAGTGCTTGTGAATGAAGTTATAATAAAATTTTCAAGACTGGACTGGAGCTTGAATTGATCTTGTTCTTGAGTAACTATTCAAATTTAGTGATTCAAGGTTGAGCTGCTTCATGCACCGTTCAATTTAGCTCATTTACAGCCCTAAATGATAGGGAACTCTAACAGGGCTTGACTTTACCTGATTTAATTTAGGGGTCCTGATAGGCGATGTTGTCATGTAGGTGTGATGATGTTAGCCCAGTACTTCGTCCACTATAGATTTCAACAGCCAAATGCATTTGGTTTTAGAGCGTGATAATTTCTATTATGAGATTTGATTCTGTTTTCTTATCGTGTATTGATTTGCTGCACTAGGATGAGTGCATTTTAATGCTCAGCTGATGCAATTCAGTATTTGATTGAATTAGACATCCTGATTTTAGCAGTTCAGTTGGTGCTGGTGATTACAAATATTAAGTGATAACTGAAAATGTTTTAGGAGACTATATGGTTCATGAGTTGGTTTTTGAGATTTTTGAAGATGTAAATAATAAAATCCTGTTTCATGTATAAATCATAAGCATTACTTATCTTCTACAATTGCTCAGAGTTGTTTGAAAAATGTATTTATCTTTTCTCTTCGTTGGTCCCTCTAACGAGTTGGATTGCCTATATAGGTGCCCATACCAGTCCTGCAAGAGTTGCTGTTCAAAAGCACAAAATCCATGCCATATTCATGGTATGCTATTTTTACCTGGATTCATTTTGTTTCATAAAATTTGTTAATTCATTATTTTTTAATATTTTGCTTGGAGAGTAATGCTCATGCACCCAAGTGGCACTAAACCAATAATCTCACTACACCTCACTTATGGGAAGAGGAGGTGCACTGTGATGATTCATTTGGAAGTTTTATTCAGACATTTAATTGGAATAAACACAAAGATTCAGTAGATTGCCTTGAAATATTACTAAATTTAGGACGCTCCTTGTTGGTTACATCAAGACTCACTTTCTCTTTTGCAGCTTGCAACTCAAATGTGAAGATAGTTGACACCATCTTGCATGCAACATAGTTCTCTTTATAGCTAGTCTCCAAAGTACATAAAGTTTTAGAACAAAATACTCTTTAGTATCTAATCATTTGGATCCATTGTCATAGCTTATATGGTTCTAGTCAATCATTCCTTTACCGATTCAATAGGAAGATTTGTACTTTGTATTTTCCAAAGTCGTTTAATTTTAATCTGAAGCAATAAAGAAGTAGAGTTATCAATAGTCAAAATGAAGTGTGGTTACTCAATCTCTCTCTCTGTCTCTTCTTTTTGATAAAAAGCAAAAATAGATTGTTTTAGAAGTTGATTTCTCAATTGTTTAGTCCGATCATCAGGAATAAATGTGGAAAATGTCCATGCTTCCCTGACCTTTTTTTTGCTTTTATTTGTAATAATAGAGGTTCATTGAAGCAAAGGATGAACTTCCTCTATGGTCATGTTACTCGTTTGATAAAATTTTGTATCTTCCCTTTCATTCTAGTAAATATCTTTTGTTTCATATCAAAAAAGGAAAAAGAAAAAATAAGCTGTTGCAGTTCAGGATAAAAAATTGAAAATGCTAAATTAATCTACATTCCTTAACTATGGCAGAAACCACACTTTTGCTTTTGAGGAAAAAAGTTGTTTCCTAATACAGTGTTGATTGAATTCAGTGAAGTAAATCCACCAATAAGGAGTAAGCATATGAATTTGAATTCTCCCCTTGTTGCAAGTTGTTTGAGGGGAGCTAATCCCGTTATTTTTTGTCACTATTTTCCATTATAGCATGAGTGTGAACCTTCTTTTATTCTTGTGGTTTAATATCTTCTGGGAAATGCAGTCTTGAAAGCAAATGCTACTTTTCCTGACAAGACACCAACTTCAAGCTCTCCTTCACTTGAGCAGAAGTCGACTGATGTATCTCCTGCTGGGTAAGTTGTAAGCATCAATTATTCAGCCACACTCACACTTTCAGTTATGCAATTAAATTTCTATATGCTTCAGCTATTTTAAATGCATTTAATTTTGAAAGCTGGGTATATATATATATATATATATATAGCTAGTCATCATTTCAAACTCAAAACTTGGAAACCTGGAGTATGTATTTAAATGTTTAAGCTCTAACTCTGGTTCAGAGTGAAGTCTGTATGAAACATAGCTTCCCTGTCAATAGTTTCATGCGTTGCGCGATATCATTGGAATGAGGAAGCCTGATTAAGTTGCTTGCAGGAACTTTTTGGTGTCTCTGGGGACATGTTTCTGTCTTTGTTGGATGGACCTTTTGGGTTCAAATATAACAATTTGTATTTTAAGTCCCTATCCACACCCTCATGTGTTTTTGACGTGAGATATTTCACAAAATGTTAGTGCAGCATGACTGTTTAGAAGTATAATGTTCCTCAAGTATTGCATTGTTTTTCAACCATTTGTACTGCTATCTCAAATTTTTTTAGCATCTATAGTTTTCACATTTGCTTAATTGGTATTGTCTATTCACTAATTTTTAATTGTGAGCTTATATAACTGAGAGAAGTTGATGACATTGGGACCTGCTATTGGAATGATAAAAATTGGTTGAGGAATTGCAATCCTTCACATAAGTTTTATCTTTCTCAATGTTTGGCTTCAAAGTCTGCATGATATTTTACAGATAACCAACTCATTGCTATTTGGTTAATACTTTCTTTTATGAAATTTTAGAAGTAATCCTCTAGTGATTGGCTGTTTATCTCTGACATGCTTAATTGTTTCTTCCAGGGTTTTAATTGTTTCTTAATGTTGTCCTTTTCACTTGTGGACTTTTTGCAGGACTTCACTTAGAGTTGCATCACTTCGGCAACTCTCCAACAATTTTGCTCAATTCAATAATGTGCAAATGCCACTCCGTTCAAGGAAACCGTTGACTAGGAAGGTACATTATTCACTGTCATCCCTGAAGATTGTTGTATGTGGAATATGGATAAGTTTTACCGATATGGGAAACTATTTCAGGATGCTGGAGCTATAAATGAATGGAGATTTTCCAAGTTAAAAGAGTACAGGGATAGAAATATTGAAGTGGAAGATGAAGCTTTTGACCGTTACATGCAGAATATTTGTTTACTGGAGGAGGTATTTTCTGTGAAATCTGTTCTAGACGGTTCCAATGAGGATGAGTCCTCTGCCGCAAACCCTGATTCTAATTCAGTTGAAGAAGATAGGGAGATGATGATTTCAGGGCTTAAGTTGAGACTAAGATCGAACCCAACAAGAAGCGAAAACTTTAAAAAGAGGATGCAGCAATTTGTTGATCAGGGATTAATGAAGCTTCAAAACGAGTTAAATGATGAGGTTAATGACCTAAATGACCAAAATGAATCCGAGAAAAGTCCAAAAAAGGCAAAATTTTGGTGGTCTGAGAGTGCTTCAGCTTTAAGTGATATCATTGACAAGTTGAACAAAGCCCGGACTGACGAGGATCCTAAGTCTTACATGAAGTTGAAATCTCAACTCTACAATCTGCATAGAAAGTCCAGTGATACTGAAACACAAGAAGATTTGGCATCCGAGGAGCAAACTGAGAAGAATGACGTGGCATTAGCAAATGAATCAGGTTATGTTTTGCCTAGATTGCTTACAACAACTGAAATTGATCAAGAAACTCTCATCAGTGTTGATGCACACTTCTCTTCTCTTGAGAAGATAGAGGATCTATGATCCGTGGCAGGATTTCTGAATCAGGAATAGATGTAAACTAGTTTTTTTGCAAGGATCAAGGGTTACAAACTGATTCTCTTAATGCTGTGATTTAATATAATGGTTAGAATTAGTTCCATTGATAAGATATTTCCTTCAATACACGTTCTGAGGCTTAATTTTAGCATATGTTTCTTACTGCTATGATCATGCAATATTGCATCCTCAACTGCATATTGTTGCATTTATTGGGTGGGAATGCTACATTTTTGTTTCCATGGCTTGGAACAAAGTTATCAGTATAACATTTGTGGATGTTTGTTCCAGAAACTGAATTGTGTCCATTAGACAGCTTCATTGTTTTGATGTCTTGTCTGAACTCTGAAGTTGGTCTTGTTATCAGGTTCTGGAATCTAACAAAAAGTATGAATTTCCAAGACACAAAACAGTTCGTTTTCTATGTGTTTGGATGTATCTGTAGATAAGTTGCTTAGCTTCATTGACAGCCTGTAGCTTGTTATAGCTTGTACAGAGTTATCGCCATAAGATTTTGTGAACGTTTGTTCAGGACACTCAAACACATCCATTACTCAAAATTCATCTTGCTAGTAATTGTAGTCGTCTTCTTGCACAAGTTAAGTGGCTTCTTGTTAGAAAAACAAAAAAGAAATAGGATTACTCAACCGCCTGCGTTGGTTAGGGAAAACAATTGGGGGCTGGATGTGTAGTAACTGGTTTAGCTAGCCTAGTACAATTTTCCTTCATCACATGTTGTCAAAATAATTAAAATACCCATGACATGAGTCTGCTTTTTATGTTGACTATTCTTAGTTTGACTTTCGATAGGGCCAAAGCTTAAAATAAAAAGTATATATATAAATATATGAAAAATTGGCTAGGGCGGCCAACCTCTTTGGGCTAAGAAAGTGGGTATCAATTGCTATAAAGAGACTTGAAAGCAGACTAGGATATTATTCTATCATCTACTACTGTTGTACTCATATTCTCAACCTTTCAACAAAACCCAATATTGAATCTGTGATTTTCAAGTGATATCAAGTTCTTAATTTCTGAATGGTTCCTCTCTTCTATAAATTATTGCCTTTTGTCAAAGTCATAATTCATTATTGGTTTTGGGTACTCAGTCGAATTGAAAATATTGTAGTGGGACATTTGAAAAACTATCAAAATGGGCTGATTTTAAATGGTGAGAAATTAATTTTTCTTTAAAAAAAAAATGAGAACAATTCATATTAAAGGACAACCAAACACGTCCTCTCCCATTAATTATCTTTGAATCAAAGTCATATTAGTTGAAGTGGTTCGAGTTTGCCGGTGATGCCTTTGAAGAAAGAATCCTAAAGGCACATTGTTTACATAGAATACCCATTTATGAGAGAAATTCCCTAGCTTAGCTTAGCTTAGCTTTGTAGGTTTCTTAATGGGTACGACTTTGTTGCTTTATTCTCTTTCCATTTCTCAGAACCCACTACATATCTTTCCCTAGTCTTGGTGGATGTTATCAATCTTTTCTTAGGCTTGGCATTTTCTCTTGAAACAAGGCTGTCAATGTTTTTCAATTTCCATGGCTCTCTACCCATCTCAACATCACCTTTTTCTTTGGCCCTTTCGTATTTTTATCAACCCAACCCAACCCAACCCCGCCCCATTTTCATATCATCCCCCAGTGTTCTCAACCATGATTGTCACGATTCTTCCTTGTTGATTTTGGTTCATTATGGACTAAATTATTAGCCCACCAAATGACAAAAATAGATAAATAATTTAATTAATTATCTAAGAGCAACAGCAATTTGGAAGTGAAGAAATTTCCGAGGATCTTGATAATGCAAGATCCAAAGTGGGAAATTTCATTTTATAATCCAAGTAACCAAAACTTTTGTAATCTTGTTTCCTTGAATAATATGTTGTCCCTGTCAACAAATTATTCTTTAAATTAACACAAGGATCTAAAGCACAAGCACAAGCACAAAATTGAAATCAAAATCATCATCAACTGTTCCTTTCTCTAAGAGGGCATGGACTTTCATTCTCACGTGCTTTCCATCTGGACATTTCTTGTTTTAAATCAACTTGATTAATTAAACTATGACCACACAAAGAAGAATCATAATAATGTTGGTGATAAGGATTAAAGAAAATCTTAGAATATCACATGGTATGGTAATGGTGATTTCCATAGATAGCCAATTAATTATTTAAATTTTATAATATTTATATATATATAATTATAATATGTTCCTGGTGATTATCAAGAAAACCCGGATGGGAAAGGAATGGAAGCATCATTTTCTGATACATTTCCTCTTTTTAAATATATATATATATATATATATGTTGTCCATGTGTATGTGTATGTGCAGCCAAGAATCATGGCCATGGGGTTCTCTTTCTCTATAATTGTGATTTGATACCAGTGGTTTGTGGTCTCGACTGTGCTATTACAAAAGCCTTCACAAAAGTAATTTCATTCATGCTTGCTTGTTAAGTCTTAAAAGGACCACAGGCCACACCTAAAATTGGTTAATTACCAAACATTTGCTCTTAATTCAACTTAAATTACTCTTTTTGTGTTACCTAATAATCATTATTTCTTGTTAACTCTTTATCTATTATAATTCAAAGGTTGGAGAAAGTCAAGAATTACTATATATTACTAGCCCATTAATTCTCCAATCAATTAAAATAAATAAATAAATAATTCAGAAATTATATCTTATCTTAACTCACAATAATTGCACTCTATAAGTTAATATACTCATACACAAATTCTTGTTTTATTCAAGACTGACTTTTATTATTTTTGGAGAATCATTGCTGAGCCATACCTCCTAATAATTATGTAATTCATCATCCTAGAAGTGGCAATGACCAAATCAACATGACAATATTACGGTTAGTTGGACTAAACCTGAGGAGATAATCCCAATTTAATATGCTAAATACTAATTATTCAAGATTAGTACCTCAATTTATGGTCCCTACATAGGTTTACAATCCTGCTGAACAGCTGCAATTTGTCCACCCAAAACCTTCAGCAAAAGAATACTAATTCTAGCAGTTAGTGGCTTATCCCCATGTTCAAGAAACGTGTATTTCACAAATGCTTTATTGATACGGCTCAAATTTAGATTGATTACATTACATTACATGTTTATATTATTTATATGTTAATTTATATTTAATGATCCTAAGTCAAGAGAGGCAGGTGAAACTTGGTTCCACATAAGCCCTTACATATATCTCTAATTTGTAATTTGAAAAGACAAATCCAAACATGATATTCCAATTAGAGCAAAATTAACTTAACTTATTAAGACTATAGATTAGCTACCCATTAATTATAATGTTTATTTACGTGTGTCTCAACCCAATTTGTTAGATGATTTAGACCACAAAATTATTAACACAAATGCAATGAATTCCAAGTTTGGTAGCTTATCTTCTCTTTGTAATTAGCTTTTTCTTTTCTTTAAAGGGGTTTTTTTTTTTCTTCTTCTTGAGTTGGTTTATTTTATTTTTAATAGAAAAAGAAGGTGGGGGATGGAGATATTGAGTTTAACTTTATCAAAATTTCAAACTTTGAATTGAACCTCTACAACCTAATGAACCTCTTAAGAGGCATACAATAAAAGATATATAAGATTGTGACAAGTATATATAGATGTACTACTTTTTCAATGTTAAAAACAAGTATTAATAATAATGTTTTTTTGGATCTTGGCTCTTAGAGTGAAGAGTATTACTATTTGGACTGACATGTAGTAAATAAATGTTGTCGGCATTTACTATGAGCCACCTTATAAATTCAAACAAATAGGCATACACACACACACACACACACACACACACACACACACACACACACACACACACACACACACACACGTCATGGTGTTCATTTGTTTTCTTCTTCATGCACCTCAAATTTGAATTTTTTTAAAAAATCTTAAATTACACCCTTCACTTACCTAAAAACAAAGAGAGAAATTTTACACTATTCACTTACTTTTAATAATCATATTACGACTTTAAAATGAGGGACAAATGTTCATTTTCTTCTTCTAATCTCAACTCTTTTAAAAATTTTAAGATCTTGTGTCATGAGTGTTTATTAATATTAATATAGAATTATAACATAAAATTATATAGATGAATTATGACTTAAGTTTTTTAATATTTATATTTTTAATTATTTATCATAAATTTTAAATTTTAATATGGGAGAATATCATATTATAGATTTTGAAACAATATATGATTTGATATTTGAAAACAAGAAAAATAGAAGCCCTTTGGGTTATTGATAGATTCCTATCTATAAACTATAATCATTCATACTAAGCTTAAGGAAGTTTCAAAAGTTGGTAGCTTGCAATAGGTGCTTAATTCAAATCACTTTCGGTCTGCTTCCTTCTACGTGCCAAAAAAGGTGCCATAATAAGCAGCCGGACCTGACCTCTTGAAATTTTATTCAACGAATAGTTAAGCTAATGAATTGCCAACCGATACAAAGATGGTATGATATATATATGGACCTCACAATTCATTCTTGCTTTTCATTGCGGGGGGGCCTTGTTGCTGACCACCTAACCATTCTTTAATCATCTCTTAATTTTAGTTAATTAATATTTTCATTCATTAAATAACATATTTCTAGACTCAAAACTTTGAGTGCTCATAGTATTTGTATTAATATAAGGTAATTAACGAGTTATCAGTCAAACGAAAAAAAAAAAAGGAAAAATGAGATGATTATCATTTAGTACATAACAAATCACTCCGTTGTAATTGTATGATAATATATTATATTAGTGAAACGTGATTAAGTAAAATTAAATCTAGAAGAAACCAAAAAGAGTAATAGTCGGCCATAAAGAGAAGTTGTTTTTGGAGAAAATGTGATTCTCATGTGTTATGTAATATTTATATAATTAATTATAATGCATATCCACCTCCACTTGGAGACAGAAAGGAGAACCTAACGCAATCTCAATATCACAAAAACAAAAAAAAAAATGGTTGAATTCGATTGAGCTTCATTTTATCTCTTCTCCCAAACCCCACTATTTAAACAAGTGGACACAAATTGACAATTTTAATTATAATTTTGGTTGTAAGCAAGGCCTAATCCACCCATAACCAAGCCAGAAACTTGAATAAAATTCTTGTGATAATGATGGGTTTAAGATAAAATAAAAAAGGGTTGAAAAGGGTGGATGGATCCAAATGTAGTAGATTTTGTACTGAATAGTTTGGAATTTCATATGTCCCGGAGTCACATGTAGAGCACATGAAATGCTTGATTTCGATTGTCACCAAAATTTATAATTGATGAAAAGATATCACACATGGATACAAATTTGTAAGAGGACAATTCAATCTCAATTTATCATCATACATGCCTAGCTCATTAAATTTGTTAAAGTCCAAGTATGTGAATGAGTGGACCCAAGCCTGCTTTATTTTGTAATTCCCTAATAATTTGCCCTCTCAAAACAAAGAAATACTAAAAAAGGAAATTAGCCCGCTTCTAAATGGCTATTTGCTTACTAGGGCTTTCATAGATTTGGGAGAGGAAATTAATCATAGCAGTATTAATTATGATAGGTGATAGACATCTGTTTTTTATGAGTCGGTCCCGTGTTTATTTAGTTAGTAGTACTATTATTTTGTGGACCAAACTTAGTCCAAAATAATGAATTCTCCTTTTTTTGATGAGAAATTTGTGGTGGATTCATTTTCATATAAATATAAGAGAGATGTATGCATATATGAATATATATGTCGCTCCCGGTGTCACGAGACCTCTGATGTTTCACCATTTTAGATTGAAAATTTTCAAAAAAGGGATCCGTGTTCTAAGGATGAAATGATATCATGCATACATATCCATGTGTATTTGCAGGAGAAAAAAGTTGCACTTAAGGTTTTATATGCAATTAGACTACAAGTAGAAGAGAGAAAATTAACTAAACTGAATTAAGGGTTACCGATAAAATTATAAAGCCTTGGAAATGGAGAAAGAGAGATTGAAAGGGTAACAAAAGAGTGGTGAATAATGCATGTGAGAGGAAGATGGAATAAGAACTACTTTGTTTGTTTTCGTCAGAAAGTTGACATTTGTGAGAATTAAATTAACACCGTATATAATTAAGCATTGGAAAATATTCTTATATTGCTATAATTAAGTTTGTCATCTCATGATCTACATTGACCTATAGCTTATTTTTATTTTTTATTTTTCACAAAGGTGGGTGAAGAAGAGAAAAGAGGGAAGGTGATTTGAAATGGGGATATGTGCCAAAATAATAAGTGTGATAGATATTAGATAGATAGATATGTGCAGAGAGAAAAGAAAGCAAATGAATGATAGCATGAAAGAGAGATATCGATGGTACAAAGCAACGTGGAGGGAAAGGAAAGAAAACACAAAACACTGACACCCACCCGGCCATTTTGCTTTGAAATGGGTAGTGTCGTGGGGTGGGAATTGTTGCAAGAAAGTGTTTTCCTTTATTTCTTTGATAGCCCTCTCTTAATAATGCTGGTTGAGCTGGTGAGTGAGCTGGTGTGTGATGACTGATGAGATCGAAGAGAAATTTGCAATTTTACCCAACACACCACCCATGCTTTCTTATGCCATCTATAGCTAGCTATCTTACAAAACCCTAAAATAATTATAACAAAGAATTTATTTATTTAAAAAAAAAAAACATCTCTTTCTCTAAAAGCTTATATGCCCACTTCCTCTTTATTCAAATCTCAATGAATCTATCTTTGTGTGGGAAGTTTCTCAACCACTTGTCT